>JAJOZX010009795.1:0-101457 GCA_023014485.1 Bathynomus jamesi
TACATAACGTTTTTTTGCATTTTGGCAAGCAATCATAGATTTTTTATTGCAGTTTTTACCAGAACACCGAGATGCATTTTTTTTTATCTACAAATATTGGCCAGTGTGCCGTCATGTCAAGGCGAGTTGCAGTAGATGGGCTAGGCTTTGGGGATACACTTGGTCTTTTTATGAGATGAACTGCTGGATTGTTTTCATTTATTGCAGGAAATTTGTTGCATTTCAGAAGTCCATCTGTTATTTCCTCCCTGAAATTCAGCATATCGGGAATATCCCTTTTCGGCACTCCTATCTTCAGTGCCTGCTTTCTGTACTCTAACCAGCTGTTGCACACAGCTAGATCGATCATGTGAAAGATTACTCTCAGTGTCCACTTTTTTGAACGCACAAAGATCCTATACAAAGCAAGGTATTGATCTATTTGGTCCACGCCTCCCATTTTCATATTGTATGTCTTTACAATATCTGGTATTGGAACTTCTACATATTCTTTTGTCTCCTTTTTCCATCGTTTTACTGTAGCCCCTTTGCCAACATCTACAAATGAGCTTGCCAAAGTAACTGCCCTATTGTCAAGCCAACGAAGAACAACTACATCATTTTCATCTACCCTATGATCATTGCTTCCACGACCTCTTTTTTTTCAGTTCTTTTTCACTTTCCAAGGGACAGTGCTCAATTCGGTTATTGCGGACTGTTCCCACACAAAAGATGGACCTGTTTTTCAGATTACGAATAAGAGGAAGTGATGTAAAGTAATTGTCAAATGCTACTTTGAAATTGCATTCTGAAGGAAGCAATTTGCAAAGTTGAAGCACCACACTACCTCTCAAACCAAATTCCTTGAATTCTTCATCAATCTTTGTTGTTTTCCCTTGGTAATCAAGAAAATTAGTGACAATTCCATCAGAAGTACACAAGACAAATATCTTTATGCCCCAGGGATTGGGCTTTCCTTTGATGTATTGTTTGATGTCAACTGGCCCGTAAATGGAATCATCATCTCATCAATGCTATAAAATTCTTGTCTCTCTACTTTTCTACATCTTTCATTCACACATTCTAATAAAGGCCTAACCTTCCACAATCTATCATTCGTTTCAGGCTTATCATTCACATCAACCAAGTGTAGATAAGAACGCAACTTGAAAAAAACGGTTAACAGGCATGACATCGGCAATTGCTGATATTCTGGTGCCCGATCTGGAAGACCAGTACATTTTTACACGAGGAAAACTCAATGTACCCATTTTCAAATGGATACCAATTAGTGCTTCAATTTCTTGGGAATTAGTACAACACTTACACCATCATTATGTACTGCATATTGATTAGTTTTCTCGGCAAACAGTTCCATCGTTTGATCCGAGATATATTCTTTGAATAAATCATATGGTTTCGGCAGATTAGCAACTTCCTCTTCCTCGATGTCAAAACCATCCTTTTTCCATGCAATATCACCAGCTCCTAAAACTTTTTTCCTCCATGTTGTTTTATTTTTTGACTTCCTACCATTCTTCGCGATTGGTTCTATTTCAGTTTCATTTTCCTGTAGAATGGTGTTAGAATTTTCTCTCATCATAACACATAATAGGCCTATACTCTTCATCTTCAGTGGTTAGGCCACATCTAATTCAGGATCATCTAGCGCTTGAAGAATCATTTCATAATCCAGTGGTATGCCTGCAATAAGATGATTTATATATATATATATATATAAACAAATATAACATTTTCGGGCCCTATGTTGTAAATTAAATTTTGCACTAATATCGTCACCCTGTCCAATACATTGGACAGCCACAAAATAGGCTAATTTATACTATTTTTATATTTCATCTTCATAAACATCATGCACTACAATCAGTTTACATTTTATACAAAATCCAATTAAGCATTATTCGTTGTTATCAATAAATAAATTATTTAACAATAATAATAATCACTTCTTACCTCTCGTTTTTCTGCAAGTCGGCTGCGCGTCCATCCCCTCTGCTTGTCTGAGCACAACTGAGCACTGAATCTTGCGTAATCCTTTTTTGGTGATTGCCACACGTCCCATAGGTTGGACGATGTGACTCAGTTTAAGTTCCGCAGCATTTTAGGATTTATAACACTAAAAAATGTCCAATGTATTGGACAAGAGGACTGAAGGGGTTAATGCATGAAATAATAAACGTGCAACTAATATGTACTTTGCTTTAATACGGTTAGTTTAAAGCACTGTGCTATACTTCACATAAAACCTTTCCAAAGTGCATAACTAATTAAATATATATATATATATATATATATATATATATATATATATATATATATATATAATATATATATGCATAACTTCAGTGTTATGTGCGCTAAAAAGGGAGATTGACAGTAATGTTTAATATCTTTCTCTTCTTGAAATAGCCAATTTATGAATTGACTCATGCTTATTTATTAATCAATGGTAAGAAACTAAAGCCTAACACATATTCAATACATATAATAATAATAATAAAATATCTTTACATTAGTATTTTTTTTTATTTGACTGGACATTCAAAATCATTATAAAGGAAATATTAACTAACCTCGATAGGCCCCTGGCACGCCGTTGTCGTCGTCGTTTGGTATAACTGTTGGTAATGCAACAACCAGTCGATTTCCCGCTCAGGTCGGCAAAATACCTTGTGTCGTTCTCATTACTGTAAAAGAGTATAACTATACATATTCCGAAATATGGATAAATGCATTGATTGATCTTTAAAATGTTAGCTACATGAAATGTCTCTTTTCCATCTATAGCATCGCTGATTTAAATTATGTCGGAAATAATATTTTTAAAAAGTAATTTTTAAATTCTAGATTTATCACAAACAAAACAATGGTTAGAATGATCAGCCGCTACAAAAATGCATGCTCTGATATTACTCAGCTACAATTTCGTTATGATGAAGATATAATTTTGACAAAGAAAATCATCAAACCTGTGTAAGGTAGCCATCCTATATCAAGAACCTTTTCCTGCTGTGGCAAATAATGAACTGCTATAATTGTAGGGGCTTCCCATATGCCTATAGTAACTTTCTAGCCACGCCCACACTTGGCTGGGGTACGCCCCTTCACTCAGGAGAGAGAGAAACAATAGGCCTACATGTACACACAAACACACATCTTTACAATTGCCTGAGGTTAAGCATCAGGTATATAAACGGGTGTAATTATATTTCGCGTTGTACTTACTTTGAAATATTCGTTAGGTCGAGACAATTCACGGAAACATGGCTAATCACTCCGACTTAGACTGTTTGACCTTGAGCGAGTCTCAAATAGAGCGCGTAAAAGCTCTGGTTGCCGACGTTGATGAGAACATCGAAGAGCTAATAAGGTAATGAAATTCATAATCTTAGGCAACATTATACATTCATATCTATTAAAAGATGACTCATTAGATCCTATTCCCTTTTATGAATATGTTAATTATATATTTTTCACAATAATGTGATTTTCTTTGCTTTTTCTAGATGCTACAATGTGAAAGATGTTGATGATGATGAGTGTGTTGCAATTACCGTTATTGCAGACGGTGTCTCTTCAAAGCCTAGCCATACTATCAAGACTGAGCGGGGGACACAGTCAGTCAAGACGAATCCTGAAGACGATATATACTTTCCAGAATATACACGCGAAGAGGAGAAAATAATATTGGCTACGGTATTGAAAGCGGAAGCTACGTTAAATCTATACCATCGTTTTTCCGCTCATACAAAAATTGAAGTTATAAAATATGTAGACACTTATTATGTTATAGAAAAGAAATATTTTACTCTACAGCCGATCTCAATGTAAAATTGGCACATCCACGATTACTGAACAGCCGGGCTTTCTGCTGCTATCTCTATTGCAAAGCATGATGTTGTAAAGCCGGCTGCATTATCTACCTCCAACGAGTCTGCTAGGGAAGAAAAGCCGCCTAGTGCAAATTAAGTTGATACATCATTGGATGCTAGAACGCCACTTTCGACATCAAATATTTATTACTTAACTATCTCATTACATGCAATGTATTTATACAATAAGGGTCTTTTAAAGGATAAATTCAAGATTATCTCATTTAACAGATATTGAAAAATATGTTATGCAGACAGATAAAAATCCGTTTTCCAATTGTGCGTACTCGTTGTATAGTATAATGTTTTTATTTGATTGGACATTCAAAATCATTATAAAGGAAATATTAACTAACCTAGATTTACAACATAATTTATTTATTACTTAATTATCTCGTTACATGCAGCGTATTTATACATTATTCTCAAATGAAAGGAGCTAAGAATATTTTTCTTTTTCTTGACGTTTCCACAGGAATCGCAAGTTGTATGCTACTGACTCTGATAGCTCGGATGATTTTCAACCTGTACCGAAAAGGCGTATAAGCCGACTAAGAAAGCGCAGAAAAATATACCCCACAGGTTTTACTGATGAGGAATGAATGAATGGATGTGTATTCAATAAAAAATAAGTGCATATTTATTTCACTCCCTTCACCGAGTGTAAATTAGTTGTTGCGGAGGACGGTCTCCCCGCACATTTGCAAATTTTTGTCTGCTAAAAAAGAAATTATTTATATTAAAAATATTGGTTTTCCCCCGAAAAGAGAGAGAGCTTTTACACAGAGTTTTTAATGACAATGACAGATTTCTCCGTGGTTTGATCATCTATCTCTACAAGGAAATTAAATATAGCTTAAACTCTGAATTTCCTTTTCTTTTTTGGTAAAATTGTTTTAATTCACTTTAAGGTGAAAAGCGCGTAATATTTTTTGTTTTTGAAACGCAAGAAAGGTTTGCCAAAAGAAAATAGACACAGTTAATGTGTTTATTTCTTTTGCTGTTTATTATTTAATATAATTGTGTGTGGGTGTGTGTGTGTTAATTTTGAAAAATGCATAATAATATATCTTTCCAATTCAATAACAGAGATGTTATCTAAGATGATGCCACACAAATTTGCAAGTAAAGAGAAATAATCAACGCATTTAATAAAATATAATTTTATATACATTAGTATCAGGGGAGCAAATTGAAGTAGTCGAGTGAAGGATTTGCCGAGACAGAGAGGACAATTTGACCTAGAATCCTTTCAAAAGGCCTCAGGGTAAACACGTGATTTGTTGAATAGAATAGAATAGAATAGAATAACCTTTATTAATAATAAAATAAATACAGTAGTCTTTTTACAACTTACAATTTTTACAATGACAAATAATTGTGAAGCTCGACTATTTATTTATTATTTTTTTTTTTAATTTGGCCCTTAAGCTTTAGGCTTTACTGGGCTCATTAATAATAAGCAGCTAGCCGTTATAAATTAATAATAATAAAATAAATAAATAAGTAAATAAGTATTATTAATAGTTAAAGCCTGTATTTCAATATTAAACAATATTAATGGACAATATAGAACATTATTAGTGGACATTAATCCAAGATTTTTGTTAGTATCCCATTATTAATCGGTATTTTAACTTGGTTTTAAACAAATTTACATTCGCAATATTTTTTATATCGGCATGCAAGTCATTCCATAGTTTCAATCCAATGAAAATGGGTAGTTTTTGAGATGAAGACAATCTAAATTGAGGTATAACAATCTTTGATCTATTTCTGGTCTGATACGGGTGGATTTCTTGATGAGTTACAAAATACCTATTTACCCATTGCAAATTAATGATTCTGCTCTTACACTTGTAAATAAAAATAAAATGTGCCAGTTTGGTTATATCATTGAGCTTTAGTAGGTTTAGCTCTTTAAATAATGCACTAGAGTGATCAAGGAAATCAGCATCAGATAATAACCTTATTGCTCGTTTTTGGATGACAAAGATACCATTTAATGCGTTGTTAGCGGAGTTTCCCCAAACAAGGGTGCAGTATGTTATATAAGGAAGAACAAGAGTATGATAGAGTCAATAAAACTTGTTTAGGGACTACATTTCTAAGTTTAAACATTATAGCAACGCTCCTTGAAATCTTTTTCGCGATATAATTTACATGATCACTCCATTGCAAATTCTTATCTAGCATTACACCAAAAAATTTTGTTACAGTACACTCCTTTATGGTACACTCCTTTGTTCTGCTCCACGGAGATGAAAAATGCATTGAAATTTCCGGGATGTGTGTGTGTGTATAAAGTGAATCGAAAACATTATAGCAACGCTCCTTGAAATCTTTTTCGCGATATAATTTACATGATCACTCCATTGCAAATTCTTATCTAGCATTACACCAAGAAATTTTGTTACAGTACACTCCTTTATGGTGATTTCATTAACATTAAATTCATCAAGATATACATTTCTTTTATTAGTAAAAAAGCATGAAATTTGTTTTACTGGTATTTAGGAAGTTTATTGGTGACCAACCACTTCGTTACAATGATGAATTCTGAATGAAATATATTCTTAGCTATATTTACATTTTCAAGAGAGAGTTGTATCATCTGCAAACAATATGAAGTTCAGTATATCAGATGAACGTGGAAGGTCATTTATATATAATAAAATAACAGTGGACCCAGCACTGAACCCCGTGGCACACCATGTTTGGCAAGCGCTTTAGTGGAGCAAACCTTATTTACTGATACAAAATTATATCTATCGGGCATGTAACTTTTAAATCAATCACTGATTGTCCCTGTAAAACCGTAACAATACAATTTATTAAGTAGAATATTATGGTCTATTACATCAAACGCCTTACTCAAATCCATAAATATTGATATCATTATTTTTTTGTTCTCCTTAGCTATATTTACATTTTCCATAAGATTTAAAATAGCCATTTCCGTTGTTCTATTATTACTAGGCTGACCATATTTCCTTGAGACAAAAACGGGACATTGGGATGACAAAAAAGGGACGGGGTTATGTAATATTCTGTATTCATGAAAAAGTAAGTACATAAACCGGGACAAAATTGACATTTTTATTAAAACGACGGGACGGCCAGGAAATATAAAACAAACGGTACTGTCACGTTCAAAACGGTACGTATGGTCAGCCTAATTATTACGGAAGCCATATTGATTTGGAGATTTGGCCTTTTAAGGGTAACAGCTGCTTCCAGGCCTTTAGAAGGGCATACATAGTTCATTTCAATGCGACTCGTTGCAAGTCGCAACCACGTTTGCTTCGCTTAATGCAAAGGGCGCACGGTTTAGTTTTCGCGCTCAATCATCTCAACAGTAAACTTTGTAGTGGAAATTTGTTTCCTTTGTGGGTTGAGTATCATTACTATATATATATATATATATATATATATATGTCTTCATTTTCGTAGTTTTTCCATTAGGCTATGTAAACAATAAGTACGCTTGTGGCTATGGTACATTCGACGGATCAACTTGAAAATTTCGCCTCAACAATCTAGTGATCAAGAATATTTTAAAAGTTTTAAAATCCATAATTTGGAATTGAGAAACTTAAATAGGGGTAATTAAAACGGAAACATTAAAATTGAGAAACTTCTGCACAAGTAATAACTTTCGAATGATTGCATGCTTGCATACCCTTGTACTTCTGTATTGCGTTATTTTAGTAGTTTTGCTTTGTATCTGATTTATTTTAACTCTGTTCTTTATTGAAATTCTAGCTCCAGTAGATGAAATTATAAATAATTTTCTTCCGTTTTTTTTTAGGGCACTTTCTTCAACGGTTACGGCAATAAAAAGTAGAAAAAATTGGCTGGTAGATAAATGGAGCACCTTAGTTCATCGGTAAGAATAAGCACGCGTATGAAAAGGAAAGTTTAATATTGATGTTGTGGTTAACGATGGTTTCTGTGTGTGTGTGTGTGTGTGTGTGTGTGTGTTCTTGATCGAATTCGATAGTATTTCGGTTTCCACATTAAACTGTAGGTCTAATGCGGGGTGAAAAACTTAATCTTTCCAATTCGACGAAAAGGAGTTAATTATTATTATTACTACTGTAATTTGTACCACCCTATATATATATATATATATATATACACGAGATATGTGTACGCCTGGTGTGAATGAAGTGTATTTAAAATGATTCTATAATTTCATTGGTACGTTTTTATTTCCCACTAACTGTGTACACGAGATAAGTGTACGCATGGTGTAAATGAACTCAAGCTGTTCTTTTTGCAGATGTTTATACAGAGAACATGTAATTACATTCTAGTACTTTCAGGTTTGCCCACCTCATGCACCCGCATGTTTATTTCTTTTGCTGTTTATTATTTAATATAATTGTGCGTATATTTTTCCAATTAAATAATGGAGTTGATAAAACATATTCTATATAAAAGGTATACATTTGCTTCGAAGGCTAGGAGGAATTGAGAGAGGAAGTTCGAACCAAAATTCCTTCGCGGTCGATCGTACCTTTCAAAAAGGCCTCGGGGTAAACACGTGATTCGAGTTGACCCAGATTCTCGCGAATCCTTTCCTCGTGAAAGAAAAAACCGTTTAATAATTAATTTCTTATAATGAATAATTAATTTCTTATAATAATTGATTCTCGTAAAAGGAGAAAAGTAATAGTGGAAAATAAAATTATATATTAAGAGTATGTTCCGTATGCTTAATCCCTATTAAACGTATCAATTTTTCATTCTTTAGGCTAGATTTTTCAGATATACAAGCACAGATGGGGTGATAAGTTTGGGGGGAATGTGGGAGGAGGGGGGACGACCGTGTGTTTTGACCTGAAATTGTCGTTTGTTTCACCTTTCTTCGTAAGGTTTCTTTTCCTTTCGTTTTTCCCACACACACACACACACACACACACACACACAAAGAAACCATCGTTAACCACAACATGAATATTAAACTTTCCTTTTCATACGCGTGCTTATTCTTACCGATGAACTAAGGTGCTCCATTTATCTACCAGCCAATTTTTTTACTTTTTATTGCCGTAACCGTTGAAGAAAGTGCCCTCAAAAAACTCAGAAGAAAATGATTTATAATTTCATCTACTGGAGTTAGAATTTCAATAAAGAACAGAGTTAAAATAAATCAGATACAAAGCAAAACTACTAAATACGCACTACAGAAGTACAAGGGTATGCAAGCATGCAATCATTCGAAAGTTATTATTTGTGCAGAAGTTTCTCAATTTTAATGTTTCCGTTTTAATTACTTCTATTTAAGTTTCTCAATTCCAAATTATGGATTTTAAAACTTTTAAAATATTCTTGATCACTAGATTGTTGAGGCGAAATTTTCAAGTTGATCCGTCGAATGTACCATAGCCACAAGCGTACTTATTGTTTACGTACCCGAATGGAAAAACTAAGAAAATGAAGACATATATATATATATCAGTGGCGACTGGCGTATAGGAGCGATGGAGCGGTCGCTCCCCCTTGCTTGAAACGATAAATATTAATTTAACAGATAAAAAATATATTAATTTTAAGATATTAAAATAAATATTCTTGAAATATATTTTAAAAATTCATGTGGCATATCATGATTCATGAGGCATTTTGAGTTTGAGTAAGCCTTCATACAGTACATAATATTCTAAACTTATAGCATAGCTTCAAATAGCGTACCGCTGTTTGAATACAAAATAATATTGCAGCCGAATGGAGCGATAGATTTTTCGCTCAAGTAAATATAAATTATATTTTACTGTTGTAATGAAAATATAAGTACAATCGCGAATTTTTTTTATAATAACTTTATTTTTACTAATAGTTACTTCAGTAATAATGATATAAGCCATTTATATGTATTTTATTAAAATTATTACTTATTTGTAATTAACTAGAATTGTACGTCTGGCATAGCCGCATATGTTAATACAAGTACAGTACTCTTGTGAGCGGCAGTTGGATTCGCACTAGCCTATTGTGAGTCCGTGTTGTCGTACAGTGGTACATTATTATAGTCAAATTTATTCAACAATTATTTTTATATTTTATTAAAATATTTTTTTAATACAAATTTATGGCTTCTTTTGACATATAAGTACCGTACGGAAGCACCATGTGATTGTTTATGTACTACAATTCTAAAAATTATAAATTTTATGAAATCGCACCCCCATACATTTATATCACGAGTCGCCACTGATATATATATATATATATATATATATATATATATATATATATACAGGGTGGGCGGAAAGTAGCTCCCTAATTTAAATTACATAAATTATGTATAAATTGTGATTGTATTGTTATATTGTTATGGTGTGTTCTCTAAAGTGGTACAATTGTAACGTTCATTTTTTTTTCATCATTTCAGATTGAAGGGTAACATGGCTGAGCGTTTAACACTGCAGGAGCGTGCCCAGTTGGCGGCACGGTACGAAGTTTGGCAATCTGTCGTTCGAGTTCAAAGATGGTGGCGGGCCATTCACAGACCACGTGCCCAAGTGGACCCGAAAACAATCAAGAACTGCCACTCGAAGCTCATGACCACGGGGTCTGTGGCAGATGTTCGAAGATGTGGTCGCCCTTCGACATCCAGGGCCCAGGAGACGGTGCAGGCAGTTCAGGAAATGTTCGCACGGAGTCCACGAAAGTCAACTCGCCAGGCAGCTCGGGAAAGTGGACTCTCCCGCTACTCAGTGCGAACTGTGCTGAAGAAGGAGCTGAACTGGCGTGCGTGGAAGCCGCATTACTGCCAATCTCTCTCGGACGAGGACTGCGACATTCGCATGGAGTTCGGGGAAATCATGCTGGCTTGGCATGAAGACTGGCCCCATCTCTTCCGCAACATCCTCTGGAGCGACGAGGCGGTGTTCCAAGTCGGAGGCTTTGTCAACCGCCACAATTGCCACTACTGGGCAGGAGAGGATCCCATGGTTACCGCTGAAAAACGGCAGAATCGGTTCAGTGTAACGGTGTGGTGTGGTATGACCTCAGATCAGGTTGTGGGCCCGTTCCTTCTGCGCAACACCATGAATGCTGAGCGGTACCTTGCTATGTTGCGAAACGAGGTCTGGCCGGTTGTCAGCACATGGGAGAACATCGACGATCTGATATTTATGCAAGATGGCGCCCCTCCGCACTTCGCTCTTGTTGTCCGTGAGTGGCTGGATGCCCACTTCCCTGGGCGTTGGATGGGTCGTCGTGGTCCACATCAATTGGCCAGCCAGGAGCCCCGACTTGACACCGTGCGACTTCTTTCTTTGGGGGTGGGTAAAGGAAGAAGTCTACCGCACCAAACCGAGGACATTGGAAGAACTGGAGGACCGAATTCGGGAAGTCATGTCTTCCATCCCGCCGGAGTTCCTGCTAAAGTCTGTGGACGCCATTCCTGGGCGGCTCCAGAAGCTGGTGGAAAGAGTTGGAGCCCACATTGAATTTTAGAGAAAACCTACCATGTATGCCTACCTTTTCATATTTCTTCTGAAATAAATGGATAATATACGTATTTTTTTACCAATCCCAAATAGGGAGCTACTTTCCGCCCACCCTGTAGTATATATATATAGTAATGATACTCAACCCACAAAGGAAACAAATTTCCACTACAAAGTTTACTGTTGAGATGATTGAGCACGAAAACTGAACCGTGCGCCCTTTGCATTAAGCGAAGCAAACGTGGTTGCGACTTGCAACGAGTCGCATTGAAATGAACTATGTATGCCCTTCTAAAGGCCTGGAAGCAGCTGTTATCCTTAAAAAGCCAAATCTCCAAATCTCCAAATCAATATGGCTTCCGTAATAATAGAACAACGGAAATGGCTATTTTAAATCTTATGGAAAATGTAAATATAGCTAAGGAGAACAAAGAAATAATGATATCAATATTTATGGATTTGAGTAAGGCGTTTGATGTAATAGACCATAATATTCTACTTAATAAATTGTGTTGTTACGGTTTTAGAGGGGCAATCAGTGATTGATTTAAAAGTTATTTGCCCGATAGATATAATTTTGTATCAGTAAATAAGGTTTGCTCCACTAAAGCGCTTGCCAAACTTGGTGTGCCACGGGGTTCAGTTCTGGGTCCACTGTTATTTTTATTATATATAAATGACCTTCCACGTTCATCTGATATACTGAACTTCATATTGTTTGCAGATGATACAACTCTGGAAAATGTAAATATAGCTAAGAATATATTTCATTCAGAATTCATCATTGTAACGAAGTGGTTGGTCACCAATAAACTCTTCCTAAATACCAGTAAAACAAATTTCATGCTTTTTTACTAATAAAAGAAATGTATATCTTGATGAATTTAATGTTAATGAAATCACCATAAAGGAGTGTACTGTAACAAAATTTCTTGGTGTAATGTTAGATAAGAATTTGCAGTGGAGTGATCATGTAAATTATATCGCGAAAAAGATTTCAAGGAGCGTTGCTATAATGTTTTCGATTCACTTTACACACACACACACACACACACACACACACACACACATCCCGGAAATTTCAATGCATTTTTCATCTCTCCGTGGAGCAGAACGAATCACACGTGTTTACCCTGAGGCCTTTTGAAAGGATTCTAGGTCAAATTGTCCTCTCTGTCTCGGCAAATCCTTCACTCGACTCCTTCAATTTGGTCCCTTGATACTAATGTATATAAAATTATATTTTATTAAATGCGTTGATTATTTCTCTTTACTTGCAAATTTGTGTGGCATCATCTTAGATAACATCTCTGTTATTGAATTGGAAAGATATATAATTATGCATTTTTCAAAATTAACACACACACACACACACACACACCAATTATATTAAATAATAAACAGCAAAAGAAATAAACACATTAACTGTGTCTATTTTCTTTTGGCAAACCTTTCTTGCGTTTCAAAAACAAAAAATATTACGCGCTTTTTACCTTAAAGTGAATTAAAACAATTTCACGAAAAAAGAAAAGGAAATTCAGAGTTTAAGCTATATTTAATTTCCTTGTAGAGATAGATGATCAAACCACGGAGAAATCTGTCATTGTCATTAAAAACTCTCTGTGTAAAAGCTCTCTCTCTCTTTTCGGGGGAAAACCAATATTTTTAATATAAATAATTTCTTTTTTAGCAGACAAAAATTTTCAAATGTGCGGGGAGACCGTCCTCCGCAACAACTAATTTACACTCGGTGAAGGGAGTGAAATAAATATGCACTTATTTTTTATTTTTTATTGAATACACATCCATTCATTCATTCCTCATCAGTAAAACCTGTGTGGTATATTTTTCTGCGCTTTCTTAGTCGGCTTATACGCCTTTTCGGTACAGGTTGAAAATCATCCGAGCTATCATAGTCAGTAGCATACAACTTGCGATTCCTGTGGAAACGTCAAGAAAAAGAAAAATATTCTTAGCTCCTTTCATTTGAGAATAATGTATAAATACGCTACATGTAACGAGATAATTAAGTAATAAATAAATTATGTTGTAAATCTAGGTTAGTTAATATTTCCTTTATAATGATTTTGAATGTCCAATCAAAAAAAACATTATACTATACAACGAGTACGCACAATTGGAAAACGGATTTTTATCTGTCTGCATAACATATTTTTCACTATCTGTTAAATGAGATAATCTTGAACTTATCCTTTAAAAGACCCTTATTGTATAAATACATTGCATGTAATGAGATAGTTAAGTAATAAATATTTGCTGTCGAAAGTGGCGTTCTAGCATTGAATGATGTATCAACTTAATTTGCACTAGGCGGCTTTTCTTCCCTAGCAGACTCGTTGGAGGTAGATAATGCAGCCGGCTTTGCAACATCATGCTTTGCAATAGAGATAGCAGCAGAAGGCCCCGGCTGTTCAGTAATCGTGGATGTGCCAATTTTACATTGAGATCGGCTGTGGAGTAAAATATTTCTTTTCTATAACATAATAAGTGTGTACATATTTTATAACCAATTTTTGTATGAGCGGAAAAACGATGGTATAGATTTAACGTAGCTTCCGCTTTCAATACCATAGCCAATATTATTTTCTCCTCTTCGCGTGTATATTCTGGAAAGTATATATCGTCTTCAGGATTCGTCTTGACTGACTGTCCCCCGCTCAGTCTTGATAGTATGGCTAGGCTTTGAAGAGACACCGTCTGCAATAACGGTTATTGCAACACACTCGTCATCATCAACATCTTTCACATTGTAGCATCTAGAAAAAGCAAAGAAAATCACATTATTGTGAAAAATATATAATTAACATATTCATAAAAGGGAATAGGATCTAATGAGTCTTTTAATATATATGAATGTATAATGTTGCCTAAGATTATGAATTTCGTTACCTTATTAGCTCTTCCATGTTCTCATCAACGTCGGCAACCAGAGCTTTTACGCGCTCTATTTGAGACTCGCTCAAGGTCAAACAGTCTAAGTCGGAGTGATTAGCCATGTTTCCGTGAATTGTCTCGACCTAACGAATATTTCAAAGTAAGTACAACGCGAAATATAATTACACCCGTTTATATACCTGATGCTTAACCTCAGGCAATTGTAAAGATGTGTGTGTGTCAGGGTTGTGGAGTCGTGGAGTCGCACGTTTCAGGGCGGAGTCGGAGTCGAATTTTTACAATGTGTGGAGTCGGAGTCGGAAAATTTTGGACCGACTCCACAACCCTGGTGTGTGTACATGTAGGCCTATTGTTTCTCTCTCCTGTGAGTGAAGGGGCGTACCCCAACCAAGTGTGGGCGTGGCTAGAAAGTTACTATAGGCATATGGGAAGCCCCTACAATTATAGCAGTTTATTATTTGCCACAGCAGGAAAAGGTTCTTGATATAGGATGGCTACCTTACACAGGTTTGATGATTTTCTTTGTCAAAATTATATCTTCATCATAACGAAATTGTAGCTGAGTAATATCAGAGCATGCATTTTTGTAGCGGCTGATCATTCTAACCATTGTTTTGTTTGTGATAAATCTAGAATTTAAAAATTACTTTTTAAAAATATTATTTCCGACATAATTTAAATCAGCGATGCTATAGATGGAAAAGAGACATTTCATGTAGCTAACATTTTAAAGATCAATCAATGCATTTATCCATATTTCGGAATATGTATAGTTATACTCTTTTACAGTAATGAGAACGACACAAGGTATTTTGCCGACCTGAGCGGGGAATCGACTGGTTGTTGCATTACCAACAGTTATACCAAACGACGACGACAACGGCGTGCCAGGGGCCTATCGAGGTTAGTTAATATTTCCTTTATAATGATTTTGAATGTCCAGTCAAATAAAAAAAAGAAATACTAATGTAAAGATATTTTATTATTATTATTATATGTATTGAATATGTGTTAGGCTTTAGTTTCTTACCATTGATTAATAAATAAGCATGAGTCAATTCATAAATTGGCTATTTCAAGAAGAGAAAGATATTAAACATTACTGTCAATCTCCCTTTTTAGCGCACATAACACTGAAGTTATGCATATATATATATTGTAGTGAATACGTTTTATTATTTATTATACTTCATTATTTACTCTAATTTCTGCTCTCTATTGCATTTCTCTTTACTCATTTCCACAATACTTTATAACGCGTGGTAGGTAGCCGAGCTAGTAGAAAACCGTTAGCCTAATAAAGGGGGAAGGGGGGGGTCATTAACACTCTTTTTTAACACTTGTGAACGTTTTATTAATTTCGAAAATGGTTTAGTTAAGTTAGGGGTATGCGAGTATGAAATTTCTATTATAATAATTTAGGTCGGAGAGGGACACACACAACTAATTAATTCTACGTTACATTTCGTCAACCTTACGCGTAACGCGCCTGCCTCAAGACTGACTCCCTTATGGGTAGGCCGGCTCTTTGTGTTCCTCTGTCCAGGACTACCAACTTTACCCATTTTAAACAATTTACAATCTAACAAACATGCTTTATCTTAATCATCACAATTTTTAGTAAATTTATATTAAACATTATAATCTTAACTAAACAAAAATTAATATTCTTAACTTGGCATTACTACACTCGCATCACCCCCTTGAAAATAAGTTTTTCATTAGAAAACTTTTAATATTGTTTAACAAATTTCATAATTTTATTCAACAAATTTATATATTTTGTAATTTTTTTTTTTTTTTTTTTTTTTTTTTTTAACAAATTCAAAGTTTAGAAATAGACAAGAAATAATAGATTTGACAAATTCCACACATTTTTTATCATAAAAACCGAAGACTATAATTTTCACATTTGCATAAAATAACATTTCACTCTAATAATTAAATTACAACCTGTAACTAATCTATACATGCCAAAAAAAATAACAGAAAATTTTCTTACAGTGGCTACACAAATCCCAAGTTCACAATCTATTCCCGCGATTTCTCATCAACGATCGCTTTACATTTGAAACAATTATTTGTATAGTTATACAGTTACTATCAGGGCAACATAGAAAAAAATAAGAAAAAGTTTACATAAAATACTGACCAAGAGCGCACATACTACTTCACGAAAAACACAACAATTATGGGCAATAATCGCACCCTTTTCACTTATAATTTCATTGCCTAATAATCAGTACATTAATTTGCTGGACGTTGTTTAGATGACACTCCGCACGCTGACAACTGATTTCAATTTTCAATCGCAGCTCTCCTGCTCACTTCGCTAGAATGCAAGGGATTGCATCAATCAACATGCAACAGGGCAGCACGCTATAATGGTTCCGCTCTCTCTCCAATGGCGAAAAAAAAAAACAAGAGACGTCCAATTCTAAAAGGATCAGGGGGGGAGATATCTGAAAGCGGGACCACGCGCTGGAATTGGACGGAATTTGCAATTCTAGAAGTCGATGAAGAAACTCGCCTTGTCTCATCTCCACTTTTGTCGGTGAACGCTGCTCTTGCTACGTCCAGCTGAAAGACTTCTACTGGCAACAATCAAACGATGACTCCGCCGTAGGCCGTTTCCCAACGAACCTACTGTATGTCTGTATGGACAGTACAGTCGTAGGCACCCGTTCAAGCTCGCGTGGCTTGTCTACCGCATGCTGCGACACATATTTAGCGAAGCATTCGAGCAGCGTGACCAGCTACTGCCCGAAAAATACCAGTAGACCATCTTCGATCGAAACTTTCGTGTGCCAAGACCCTGCACACGTAAATTTCTCTTCTCTTCCGAAACTGTCCTGCGCCAAGTCCATGCGCATTCGGTTCCTCTCTTCTGTCTCTTCTCTTCTCTTCCGAAACCATCCTGCGCCAAGTCCATGCGCCATTTGGTTTCTCTTCTCATTGGTGATCGATCACCTATCCGGTCGACTAAACTCACTTGATGGAACTCGGATTCAACTTGGTTGACCCCAAACTGAGCCTTTGAAATTTTGAAAAAAAAGTTTATTCGAAACGTTTCTGTACTGCTTATCATTTCATTTTTAATTTATCGAATTTTCTCGACAGTTCACTTCGAAATACTAACTACACATTTGCTCTGGCCAAATTCACGGAAAAAAAATTACACATCTCAAAATTTCGCAAAAATTTAATCAAATCTAGCTACCAATAAGGTCACTCACGGCAGTTACAGCGGAGAAGATAAAAAAGTCATAAAACGCACGAAAAAAAAATTGTACAGTATAAATATAAAAGCGCCCATACATAGTAACTGTTAGTATAATTTAAGAAATATTATTGTTCAAACTATCGTCAGAAATCACCTCAATACCTCTAAATACAAAAGACAAAAATGAACCCCAGAAACTTCATGTCATCCATTCTCTGACAATCATGAACCCTCTTGCTTTGAGGAGGAGCACACAGACGCCACAAAAACGTTACTGGCTATCTAGAAGGCTCCATTTCCGAGTGTACACTTATGTAGTGATCGCATTTATTAATTTACTTTCTCTTCATTATTTACGCTTCTTTCTACTTTACTATCTCTCTATTTATTCTCTATCGGCTCTTTCTTTCATTTATCACTGTTTCTCTACACTCTTTTTGCCGCATCGTATAAATATCATGGTAGCGCGCCGAGACCTGACTCTGAAAGACCGTTACAAAACAAAGGGGGAAGGGGGTATATTAATACTCTTTTTTAACACTTATGAACGTTTTATTGATTCGAAAATGGTTTAGTTAAGTTAGGGGTATGCGAGTATGAAATTCTATATAATAATTTAGGTCGGAGAGGGACACCACTTAATTAAATTTTACGTTACATTTCGTCAACCTACGCGTAACGCGTTGCCTAAGACTGACTATTATGGGTAGTCTGCTCTCTTGGGCCCTTCAGGACTACCAACTGTACCCATTTTAAACAATTTAAAACTAACAAACATGCTTTATCGTAATCATCACATTTTTAGTAAATTTTATTAAACATCTTATTTAATTAAACAGAAATTAATATTCTTAACTAAGCATTACTACACTCGCATCACCCCCTTGAAAATAAGTTTTTCATTAGAAAACTTATTAATATCGTTTAACAAATTTCATAATTTTATTCAACAAACTTACATATTTTAATTTTTTTTTTTTTTTTTTTTTTTTTAACAATTCAGTTAGATAGACAAGAAATAATAGAATGACAAATTCCATACATATATTGTATCATATTATAAAAACCGAAAACTTTATAATTTTCACATTTGCATAAAATAACATTTCACTCTAATAATTAAATTACAACCTGTAACTAATCTATACATGCCAAAAAAAAACGGAAAATTTTCTTACAGTGGCTACACAAATCTCAAGTTCACAATCTATTCCCGCGATTCTCATCAACGATCGCTTTACATTTGAAACAATTATTTGTATAGTTATACAGTTACTATCAGGGCAACATAGAAAAAAATAAGAAAAAGTTTACATAAAATTCTGACCAAGAGCGCACATACTATTTCACGAAAAACACAACAATATGGGCAATAATCGCACCCTTTTCACTTATAATTTCATTACATAATAATCAGTACATCAATTTGCTGGACGTTGTTTAGATGACACTCCGCACGCTGACAACGGATTTCAATTTTCAATCGCAGCTCTCCTGCTCACTTCGCTAGAATGCAAGGGATTGCATCAATCAACATGCAACAGGGCAGCACGCTATAATGGTTCCGCTCTCTCTCCAATGGCGAAAAAAAAAACAAGAGACGTCCAATTCTAAAAGGATCAGGGGGGGATATCTGAAAGCGGGACCACGCGCTGGAATTGGACGAATTTGCAATTCTAGAAGTCGATGAAGAAACTCGCCTTGTCTCATCTCCACTTTTGTCGGTGAACGCTGCTCTTCCTACGTCCAGCTGAAAGACTCTTCTACTGGCAACAATCAAACGATGACTCCGCCGTAGGCCGTTTCCCAACGAACCTACTGTATGTCTGTATGGACAGTACAGTCGTAGGCACCCGTTCAAGCTCTCGTGGCTTGTCTACCGCGCGCTGACACATATTTAGCGAAGCATTCGAGCAGCGTGACCAGCTACTGCCCGAAAAATACCAGTAGACCATCTTCGATCGAAACTTTCGTGTGCCAAGACCCTGCACACGTAAATTTCTCTTCTCTTCCGAAACTGTCCTGCGCCAAGTCCATGCGCATTCGGTTCCTCTCTTCTGTCTCTTCTCTTCCGAAACCATCCTGCGCCAAGTCCATGCGCCATTTGGTTTCTCTTCTCTCTCTCTCATTGGTGATCGATCACCTATCCGGTCGACTAAACTCACTTGATGGAACTCGGATTCAACTTGGTTGACTCCCAAACCGAGCCTTTGCAATTTTGAAAAAAAAAGTTTATTCGAAACGTTTCTGTACTGCTTATCATTTCATTTTTAATTTATCGAATTTTCTCGACAGTTCACTTCGAAATACTAACTACACATTTGCTCTGGCCAAATTCACGGAAAAAAAAATAAAAAATTTCGCAAAAATTTAATCAAATCTAGCTACCAATAAGGTCACTTATGGCAGTTACAGCAGAGAAGATAAAAAAAGTCATAAAACGCTAAACAAAATTGTACAGTATAAATATAAAAGCGCCCATACATAGTAACTGTTAGTATAATTTAAGAATTATTATTGTTCAAACTATCGTCAGAAATCACCTCAATACCTCTAAATACAAAAGACAAAAATGAACCCCAGAAACTTCATGTCATCCATTCTCTGACAATCATGAACCCTCTTGCTTTGAGGAGCACACAAAGACGCCACAAAAACGTTACTGGCTATCTATAAGGCTCCATTTCCGAGTGTACACTTGAGTCAATGTTTCAAATGCATTAGTTAACTCCGACTGAAGGTTTAAACAATAATAATTTTCTAAACAGTTATTAAAAAGTAAAAAAAATTTAAATATTACTACCAAAAATTATTTTAATACAGTAATTCCAACTTGAAACGTCAAATTTCATACGAATTGAACTCGCAATTAGCAAATTACATCTGAGATACAACTCTCTCCTTCAACAGAAACCCCAGTATGGTTTGCAAATCACAAAAATCTCAGTAATTTATCGTTTCCAAGTGAAACTACAAATTTGCATAGTTATACTAAATAAGAATAGATCATATGCACTAAAAAAATACACGCAATCCACTGTAAACAAAAACAACACTGCATAATTAAGAGCGGTCGCTTTGTTTGTAAGCGAACCTCTATACAAATATCCCTAACCGAATGAACTTGCATTATATCCTAACATAATTTCGTAATATTTTCCATGCAAACGCTCGAACTAAAAAAAAGACATTTTTCATTTCTAATACCCAAATTAAAATATCAAATTAAAACATCCTTTTTAGAATACAATCTAAATTTGAACTAAAAATTTTACCATTGTCATTGAACTGGAAAGAAAAATAAAAATCGGCCTACCTGTACCAATAAAATTGATTATTGAATGAATTTATAAAACGTAAAGAAAATATATGAAAAGAATTTTCTACACAAATTTCTGTAATTCAAAAAAAATTATAATATCCAGATTTAGTAAAATGTGTACCGTAACTCACATTGGCCGCAAAATAAAAATAAAATTTACTGCTGCACTTTTAGGCCTATATTTAATAAATTCAATGTTATGCGCGGAAAGAACAATTTAGAATTTTATGCATAACATTTGTGCTTATTAAAGAAAAATCCTATGCTTATTTATGTTAAACCAATTAAAATTTTGTTAAATAACTAAGAATTTACTACTCAATAGACATACCGTAGTAACGGTTATCTCCGAACAATATTTTACGATAGGCCTACAAGAAATCCCTCAGTACAATACAATAGCCATTTACCAAATATGTCGGAATTGTCGTGAAATGAACGAAAGAAACAGAGAGAGGAAAAAAATAATCAGCTTACCTACCAAAGTTTATGAGTATATAAATATATGTAATTATATATATAACTAATAAATACGTATTAGTTAATAAGTATATAATTAATGAGTATATAAAAAAATAAAATAAAAAAACTTATAGAAAATTTCACAACACCATTTCTCTATTTCAGTTAAACGAATTCTGCTTATTTTGAAATTTTACACAATCCTATACGGCGACTTATAATCTGACAAATTTAATATGTTTAAGATTACCTTTCGACTGTCAATTAACTGTAACTTAACCTATATAGCGCGAAGCGAGCGAAGCAAAAAGCCCGTAAATCTATATAAACAAAATAATCCTATTATTATATACAGGCAATCGAAATATAATCAAAAATCTGGTAATGAAACCCAGAAAATTTCTCAAATTTTCGCTAAAACATTTTGAAAGGACCATATAAAATGTGTATCACTGTATTTAAACTGACAATTCACTTACGTACAAATTTTTTCTATATTAATCGTATTATTATATTACATTACTACTAATTCCAAAAGTTTTAAACAAAAAGTAAAAAGTAAGCTGAAAGAGGCATACAGTGGAAGAGACGAAAAAAAAAGAAAAATTGAGTCTTCAGGCAGCACGATAATGTTCAAAACTATATCCTCTCCAACCGAATGAACGAAATTTAACGTAATAATGACTCGCAATATTGAGTCGGACAACCAAAAATTTTAAACAAAAAGGAAAAAGGTAAGCTGAAACAAGCATACAGTGGAAGAGACGAAAAAAAGAAAAATTGAGTCTTCAGGCAGCACGATAATGTTCAAAACTATATCCTCTCCAACCGAATGAACGAAATTTAACGTAATAATGACTCGCAATATTGAGTCGGACAAACGAAAAGCAACGGAACTGGACGATGAAAAATGGGACAAAGGGAACATTTCAGAATCCAACGAACTCCCACGAAAAGAAAGAAAAAAAACATTAAATTTTTAGGCGCGAAGTTTGTCAGGGACGCTATAAGGATGTCGAAGGCGATGCGCCATTTTTAAATTTTATTTACAATGAAATTTTAAGGAATGAATTTCGAAATTTGCCTGCAAACGGGATAAACTTTGCATTTAGATATTTTAATAATCGAAATAAAATATTCATTAACGCTATTTGCCAATATACCGGGTTTTGAAGAATTTTAATCAAAATACTAAATCACGTGGGTAAGCCTCACAAAATATGATGTAATCCCACCGCTGCCACCAGATGTAGTGATCGCCTTTATTAATTTACTTTCTCTTCATTATTTACGCTTCTTTCTACTTTACTATCTCTATTTATTCTCTATCGGCTCTTTCTTTCATTTATCACTTTGTTTCTCTACACTCTTTTTGCCGCATCGTATAAATATCATGGTAGCGCGCCTAGACCTGACTGAAAGACCGTTACAAAACAAAGGGGGAAGGGGGTATATTAATACTTTTTTTAACACTTATGAACGTTTTATTGATTCGAAAATGGTTTAGTTAAGTTAGGGGTATGCGAGTATGAAATTCTATTATAATAATTTAGGTCGGAGAGGGACACGCACTTAATTAACTTTACGTTACATTTCGTCAACCTACGCGTAACGCGTTGCCTCAAGACTGACTCCCTTATGGGTAGTCTGCTCTCTCGGCCTCCATTCAGGACTGCCAACTGTACCCATTTTAAACAATTTAAATCTAACATACTTTTTCGTAATTTCATAATTATTAGTAAATGATTTACATTAAACATTATCTTATTTAATTAAACAGAAATTAATATTCTTAACTAAGCATTACTACACTTGAGTTAATGTTTCAAATGCATTAGTTAACTCCGACTGAAGGTTTAAACAATAATAATTTTCTAAACAGTTATTAAAAAGTAAAAAAAATTAAATATTACTACCAAAAATTATTTTAATACAGTAACTCCAACTTGAAACGTCAAATTTCATACGAATTGAACTCGCAATTAGCAAATTACATCTGAGATACAACTCTCTCCTTCAACAGAAACCCCAGTATGGTTTGCAAATCACAAAAATCTCAGTAATTTATCGTTTCCAAGTGAAACTACGAATTTGCATAGTTATACTAAATAAGAATAGATCATATGCGCTCAAAAATACACGCACCTACTGTAAACAAAAACAACACTGCATAATTAAGAGCGGTCGCTTTGTTTGTAAGCGAACCTCTATACAAATATCCCTAACCGAATGAAACTGCATTATATCCCGACAATTTTGTAATTTTTTTCTATGCAAACGCTTGAACTAAAAAAAAAGGACATTTTTCATTTTTAATACCCAAATTAAAACATCCTTTTTAGAATACACTCTAAATTCCCAATTAAAAATTTTACCATTTTCATTGAACTGGAAAGAAAAATAAAAATCGGCCTACCTATACAAATAAAATTGATTATTGAATGAATTTATAAAACGTAAAGAAAATATATGAAAAGAATTTCCTACACAAATTTCTGTAATTCAAAAAAAATTATAATATCCAGATTTAGTAAAATGTGTACCGTAACTCACATTGGCCGCCAAAATAAAAATAAAATTTACTGCCGCTTTTAGGCCTATAATTAATAAATTCCATGCTATACGCGGAAAGAGCTATTTAGAATTTAATGCATAACATTTGTGCTTATTAAAGAAAAATCCTACGATTATTTGTTAAACCAATTAAAATTTTGTTAAATAACTAAGAATCTACTACTCAATAGACATACCGTAATAACGGTTAATCTCCGAACAATATTTTACGATAGGCCTACAAGAAATCCCTCTTTACAATACAATAGCCATTTTACCAAATATGTCGGAATTGTCGTGAAATGAACGAAAGGAACAGAGAGGAGAAAAAATATAGATAATCAGCTTACCTACCAAAGTTTATGAGTATATAAATATATGTAATTTTATATATAACTAATAAATACGTATAAGTTAATAAGTAAGTATATAATTAATGAGTATATAAAACAATAAAAAAAAAACTTAGAAAATTTCACAACACCATTTCTCTATTTCAGTTAAACGAATTCTGCTTATTTTGAAATTTTACACAATCCTATACGGCGACTTATAATCTGACAAATTTAATATGTTTAAGATTACCTTTCGACTGTCAATTAACTGTAACTTAACCTATATAGCGCGAAGCGAGCGAAGCAAAAAGCCCGTAAATCTATATAAACAAAATAATCCTATTATTATATACAGGCAATCGAAATATAATAAAAAATCTGCTAATGAAACCCAGAAAATTTCTCACAAATTTTCGCTAAAACATTTTGAAAGGACCATATAAAATGTGTATCACTGTATTTAAACTAACAATTTACTTACGTACAAATTTTTTCTATATTAATCGCTATTTTTATATCACAATTACTACTAATTCCAAAAATTTTAAACAAAAAGTAAAAAGGTAAGCTGAAACAGGCATACAGTGGAAGAGATGAAAAAAAAAGAAAAATTGAGTCTTCAGGCAGCACGATAATTTTCAAACTATGCCCTCTCCGACCCAAATGAACGAAATTTAACGTAATAATGACTCGCACTATTTAGTCGGACAAGTTTTTCTACCGACTCTAACGACTAAAATAAGTTTTTGAGTCACTAGACTACGAAAAGCAACGAAACCGATGGAACAACCGAACATTTCAGAATCCAACGAACTCTCACGAAAAGAAAGAAAAAAAACAAATTAAATTTTTAGGCGCGAAGTTTGTCAGGGACGCTATCAGGATGCGAAGGCGATGCGCCATCTTGAATTTATATTTACAATGAAATTTTAAGGAATAAAAATCGAAATTTGCCTGCAAACGGGATAAACTTTGCATTTTGATATTTTAATAATCGAAATAAAATATTCATTAACGCTATTGGTTATTATACCGGGTTTGAAGAATTTTAATCAAAATACTAAGTCACGTGGGTAAGTCTCACAAAATATGATGTAAGACCACCGCTCGCCACCAGATGTGAATACGTTTTATTATTTATTATACTTCATTATTTACTCTAATTTCTGCTCTTTATTGCACTTCTCTTTACTCATTTCCACAATACTTTATAACGCGTGGTAGGTAGCCGAGCTAGTAGAAAACCGTTAGCCTAATAAAGGGGGAAGGGGGGGGGGTTCATTAACACTCTTTTTTAACACTTGTGAACGTTTTATTAATTTCGAAAATGGTTTAGTTAAGTTAGGGGTATGCGAGTATGAAATTTCTATTATAATAATTTAGGTCGGAGAGGGACACACACAACTAATTAATTCTACGTTACATTTCGTCAACCTTACGCGTAACGCGCCTGCCTCAAGACTGACTCCCTTATGGGTAGGCCGGCTTTTTGTGTTCCTCTGTCCAGGACTACCAACTTTACCCATTTTAACCAATTTACAATCTAACAAACATGCTTTATCGTAATCATCACAATTTTTAGTAAATTTATATTAAACATTATCTTAACTAAACAAAAATTAATATTCTTAACTTGGCATTACTACACTATATTTAATTAGTTATGCACTTTAGAAAGGTTTTATGTGAAGTATAGCACAGTGCTTTAAACTAACTGTATTAAAGCAAAGTACATATTAGTTACACGTTTATTATTTCATGCATTAATTAATTAATGCCTTGATGCTATTTATGCTTACGTAAAAATGAGTTATTAGTAACGAGATTTCGGTTTATTATTATATTGTATTTCAGCTATTCAAGTCGTATATTTGAGGGACCGAGTACTTCAACACCGAATAGAGTAAGGGAGTCATCGCGCAGGCCACGTAGGGCATTGTCATCATGTTCCGTATGCTTAATCCCTATTAAACGTATCTATTTTTCATTCTTTAGGCGAGATTTTTCAGATATGAGTGACGAAGCCCATGCAGCTTTTTCATTGAGCTCAGGCAGCACACGTTCTTGGCGATATTCGAACACCACGTTACTGATGTCAGATTCAGAGTTCGAATGGCTATACGAAAGATGTAAACTACCAGTTCAGGATTTCATGCTGAACCATGTTTGTCATCCTTCAGGAAGCGAGTCTCCGATTCCTGACTCAGCGCTTGCCAATCCTGAGGAGAGAGGACTCAGGTTATGCGCAAGCGGACTCGAGTGTGTCCACTGTGATATTGGAGGAAGGTTTTGACGATATTATTTAATTATTTCTACATGTGTATTCAATAAAAAATAAGTGCATATTTATTTCACTCCCTTCACGGAGTGTAAATTAGTTGTTGCGGAGGACACAGAATATACACGCTAAGAGGAGAAAATAATATTGGCTATGGTATTGAAAGCGTGCATATTTATTTCACTCCCTTCACCGAGTGTAAATTAGTTGTTGCGGAGGACGGTCTCCCCGCACATTTGCAAATTTTTGTCTGCTAAAAAAGAAATTATTTATATTAAAAATATTGGTTTTACCCCGAAAAGAGAGAGAGAGCTTTTGCACAGAGTTTTTAATGATAATGACAGATTTCTCCGTGGTTTGATCATCTATCTCTACAAGGAAATTAATTCTAGCTTAAGCTCTGATTTTCCTTTTCTTTTTTTCGTAAAAAGTTTAAAAAAGAATTATTAATTGGTTTTCATGAGTAACACTTCCATGTACATGCGAATGAAGTAATTTTTTTTATTTAATTCATATTAGATGTGTCGGTTAGTGTAAGACATAGCTGCTCAGAATTTTTCAGAGACGGTTTTAAAATGTTGACGATATTAATTAAATCTACATGTGTATTAAATAAAAAATAAGTGCGTGTATTTCACCCTTCACCGAGTGTAAATTAGTTGTTGCGGAGGACGGTCTCCCATCCAACTACTGCCCAGATCCAACGTCGCTTAACATCGCTGCTCGGATGAGTTATGATAAAAAGAAATTATTTATATTAAAAATATTGGTTTTCCCCCGAAAAGAGAGAGAGCTTTTACACAGAGTTTTTAATGATAATGACAGATTTCTCCGTGGTTTGATCATCTATCTCTACAAGGAAATTAAATATAGCTTAAACTCTGAATTTCCTTTTCTTTTTTCGTAAAATTGTTTTAATTCACTTTAAGGTGAAAAGCGCGTAATATTTTTTGTCTTTGAAACGCAAGAAAGGTTTGCCAAAAGAAAATAGACACAGTTAATGTGTTTATTTCTTTTGCTGTTTATTATTTAATATAATTGTGTGTGTGTGTTAATTTTGAAAAATGCATAATAATATATCTTTCCAATTCAATAACAGAGATGTTATCTAAGATGATGCCACACAAATTTGCAAGTAAAGAGAAATAATCAACGCATTTAATAAAATATAATTTTATATACATTAGTATCAAGGGACCAAATTGAAGGAGTCGAGTGAAGGATTTGCCGAGACAGAGAGGACAATTTGACTTAGAATCCTTTCAAAAGGCCTCAGGGTAAACACGTGTGATTCGTTCTGCTCCACGGAGAGATGAAAAATGCATTGAAATTTCCGGGATGTGTGTGTGTGTGTAAAGTGAATCGAAAACATTATAGCAACGCTCCTTGAAATCTTTTTCGCGATGTAATTTACATGATCACTCCATTGCAAATTCTTATCTAGCATTACACCAAGAAATTTTGTTACAGTACACTCCTTTATGGTGATTTCATTAACATTAAATTCATCACGATATACATTTCTTTTATTAGTAAAAACGCATGAAATTTGTTTTACTGGTATTTAGGAAGAGTTTATTGGTGACCAACCACTTCGTTACAATGATGAATTCTGAATGAAATATATTCTTAGCTATATTTACATTTTCCAGAGAGAGTTGTATCATCTGCAAACAATATGAAGTTCAGTATATCAGATGAACGTGGAAGGTCATTTATATATATAAAAATAACAGTGGACCCAGCACTGAACCCCGTGGCACACCATGTTTGGCAAGCGCTTTAGTGGAGCAAACCTTATTTACTGATACAAAATTATATCTATCGGGCAAATAACTTTTAAATCAATCACTGATTGCCCCTCTAAAACCGTAACAATACAGTTTATTAAGTAGAATATTATGGTCTATTACATCAAACGCCTTACTCAAATCCATAAATATTGATATCACTATTTCTTTGTTCTCCTTAGCTATATTTACATTTTCCATAAGATTTAAAATAGCCATTTCCGTTGTTCTATTATTACAGAAGCCATATTGATTTGGAGATTTGGCCTTTTAAGGGTAACAGCTGCTTCCAGGCCTTTAGAAGGGCATACATAGTTAATTTCAATGCGACTCGTTGCAAGTCGCAACCACGTTTGCTTCGCTTAATGCAAAGGACGCACGGTTCAGTTTTCGCGCTCAATCATCTCAACAGTAAACTTTGTAGTGGAAATTTGTTTCCTTTGTGGGTTGAGTATCATTACTATATATATATATATACAAAGCTGGGCACTTGCGGTTTTTTTTTTGCGGTACTGCGGTACCACCGCACTACCAAACCGGTACCGCAAAGGATCGCTGAAAGTACAGCCTGTACTTTCAGCGATCCTTTGCGGTACTGCGTTATGCGGTACCGGTTTGGTAGTGCGGTGGTACCGCAGTACCGCAGTACCGCAAAAAAAACGCAAGTGCCCAGCTCTGTATATATATATATATATATATATATATATATATATATATGTATATATATATATATATATATATGTCTTCATTTTCGTACAGTTTTTCCATTAGGGTATGTAAACAATAAGTACGCTTGTGGCTATGGTACATTCGACGGATCAACTTGAAAATTTCGCCTCAATCTAGTGATCAAGAATATTTTAAAAGTTTTAAAATCCATAATTTGGAATTGAGAAACTTAAATAGGGGTAATTAAAACGGAAACATTAAAATTGAGAAACTTCTGCACAAATAATAACTTTCGAATGATTGCATGCTTGCATACCTTTGTACTTCTGTATTGCGTATTTTAGTAGTTTTGCTTTGTATCTGATTTATTTTAACTTCTTTATTGAAATTCTAACTCCAGTAGATGAAATTATAAATAATTTTCTTCCGAGTTTTTTGAGGGCACTCTTCAACGGTTACGGCAATAAAAAGTAGAAAAAATTGGCTGGTAGATAAATGGAGCACCTTAGTTCATCGGTAAGAATAAGCACGCGTATGAAAAGGAAAGTTTAATATTGATGTGGTTAACGATGGTTTCTTTGTGTGTGTGTGTGTGCTTGATCGAATTCGATAGTATTTCGGTTTCCACATTAAACTGTAGGTCTAATGCGGGGTGAAAAACTTAATCTTTCCAATTCGGCGAAAAGGAGTTAATTATTATTATTACTACTGTAATTTGTACCACCCTATATATATATATATATATATATATATATATAATATATATATATATCCATTCCTTTATTTATTTAAAAAAAAAAAAAGAATGAACAAAACTTTTATATATATATATATATATATATATATATATATATATATACATACACGAGATAGGTGTACGCCTGGTGTGAATGAATTCTGTATTTAAAATGATTGTATAGTTTCATTGGTACGTTTTTATTTCCCATTAACTGTGTACGCATGGTGTAAATGAACTCTGAAGCTGTTCTTTTTGCAGATGTTTATACAGAAAACATGTAATTACATTCTAGTACTTTCAGGTTTGCCCACTTCATGCACTCGCATGTTTATTTCTTTTGCTGTTTATTATTTAATATAATTGTGTGTATATCTTTCCAATTAAATAACGGAGTTGATAAAACATTTTTTATATAAAAGTATACATTTGTTTCGAAAGCTAGGAGGAATTGAGAGAGAGAGGAAGTTCGAACCAAAATTCCTTCGCTGTCGATCGTACCTTTCAAAAAGGCCTCGGGGTAAACACGTGTGATTCGAGTTGACCCAGATTCTCGGGAATCCTTTCCTCGTGAAAGAAAAAAAACAGCGTTTAATAATTAATTTTTTATATTGAATAATTAATTTCTTATAATAACACAGGTCAACAAAAAAACATTTTTTTTTCGTTGCCAAGGAAATTCGTACGAATTTAGGGTATTTTGGGGTTGCTGAATTCCAAAATGAAAGTAGTTTTTCCGATTTGGCTCTAGTTCTTGAGATAATGAATACCCTCAATTAATAGGAAACGTAACCATAACGCGTGCATATGAGAAACTACCGGAACATTCTAGATGGTGAGACCGAATAAAATGCCATTATGTATTTCATGTGTTTACTTTTGTATGATTTGAGACAATTTCAATGCGATTTGTAAGTAGGCTCCGCCTGAACATTAAATTTTTTGCACTTTTACGTGTTTCAATGGGGTACCAATTATCTCATAAATTAGAGCCAATCTAGCAAAACCGATGTCATATTCGGAATCAGCACCACAAAGTTACCCCAAAATCACTCTAATATGATTGGCAATAAAATGAGTGTTGACCAGTGTAATTGATTCTCGTAAAAGGAGAAAAGTAATTTCATGGAAAATAAAATTACGTATATTAAGAGCATGTTCCGTATGCTTAATCCCTATTAAACGTATCTATTTTTCATTCTTTAGGCTAGATTTTTCAGAAATACAAGCACAGATGGGGTGAGAAGTTTGGGGGGAATGTGGGAGGAGGGGGGACGACCGTGTGTTTTGACCTGAAATTGTCGTTTGTTTCACCTTTCTTCGTAAGGTTTCTTTTCCTTTCGTTTTTCCCACTGTTATTCGTGACTTAACGAAAATTGTGATAATAATAAAAATTGGGATTAAGTAATAAAGTGATTTATTTTAGTTGTGTAAAGAGCTTGGTTCTCTTAAAAGGAGGAAATTCATTTGTTTTAAATTAATATACGTTTGACTTCATTTGTTTTAAATTAATATACGTTTGGCATTTTTTTTCTGATTTTCATTCACATAATATGTACAGAGGCGTGTGTGTGTGTGCACGAGTTGTTCATTCGTTTATATATATATATATATATACAAGCACAGATGGGGTGAGAAGTTTGGGGGGAATGAGGGAGGAGGGGGGACGACCGTGTGTTTTGACCTGAAATTGTCGTTTGTTTCACCTTTCTTCGTAAGGTTTCTTTTCCTTTCGTTTTTCCCACTGTTATTCGTGACAACGAAAATTGTGATATTAATAATAATAATAAAAATAGGAATTAAGTAATAAAGTGATTTATTTTAGTTGTGTAAAGAGCGTGTGTTTAAATTCTAATTACTTATTTAATAAACAGAATTTCTTTTAAAGTAAATTGTTGGAATTAAGAAGATTCATCTGTATTGACAGCGATTAACTACCATCATATAAATATATTGTGGTACTTACTAAATACCACAATATATTTATATGGATATAAATATATTGTGGTATTTAGCAACGAAATGGATGATTAATATATGGTTTAATTTAATAAATATTGCTATCTGGCAACTCAGTCTTCTAGGCTGATTAATATATGAATTAATTAAATATATAGCACAAACTGGCAACTCAGCCTTCTATTGGCTGATGAATTAAATACATGGCGCTATCTGGCAACTCAGCCAAATGGCGGATTAGAGGTCTATAAAAGAGTGAGAGGCGGACGACGGAGTCATACAAGCTCGGCTCCCAGCCGAGCAAGGATCTCTGGTCCTTTCTCTTTCTGGCCCTTTGGGTGGTGAGAAAACCCCTTCCCTCCCAGGTATACCCCTTTGGGGGGAATAGCTTGCGGGAGAACTCCGCCTCCAAGTTGCATGCCCCTTGCAACCCCATTTTGGGGTTGGCAACAAAGGCCGATAGTCTCTCTCTCTCTCTCTCTCTCTCTCTCTCTCTCTCTCTCTCTCTCTCTCTCTCTCTCTGCCCCTTTGGGGGAATTTTTTTTACCCCATCCCCCTTTATAACACACCCCTTTGCACCATTGATCATTGCAACATTCCTGCACTCTCCCCTTTTGCGGCTATACTACTAATGTCCTACAAGCTTTTCAATGCCATGTTTATAAAATTCAGGCAGTTTTGAGGAAAAAAACGTACAAAGACTGGTGTGCAGGTCATCTAAAGAAGTATACTGTTTCTCGTCAAGATAGTTTTGCAGACTCCTGAAGAGATGATAATCTGAAGGCGCAAGGTCTGGAAAATATGGAGGATGTGAAAGTTTTTCCCACCCAAGCTCCTCAATATTTGCAGAAGTGATCCGAGCGGTATGAGGACGTGCGTTGTCGTGGTGGAACACGATTCCTTTCCGATTAACCAAAGAAGGTCTCTCTTCTTTTCGTGCAGTGTTCAATCGATCCAATTGTTGACAGTAGACTTGAGCGGTAATTGTTTGGTTGTGTGGTAGGGTTTCAAAGTGTATTACACCACCTTTATCCCACCAAACACTAAGCAACACCTTCCGAGGGTGAAGATTTGGTTTTGGCTGTGGTGTCGCTGGTTCTCCGGCACAAACCCACTGTCGACGGCACTTAGCATTGTGGTACAGTATCCACTTTTCATCACCAGTCACTAAACGGTGCAAAAACGGATCTTGGAGTTCACAGGAATGAAGAGCTGTGCTAATGTTTACCTGCACCCTCAGATTGTCGACTGACAATTCATGTGGCACCCATTTTTCTAACTTAGGCACTTTCCTGAGTTGGTGCAAATGTCGATGGATGGTGGACGGGAATGAATTGAGTTTCTGGGCCAATTCTTCGACAGTTGTTGAACAGTCTTCTCCAAGTGTGGCTAACAGTAGGTCATCATCAAACTCAGCAGGGTGTCCAGAGCGTGCTGCATCTGTCAAACAGCAGTCACCATTCCTAAACTTTTGAAACCATCTTTGACATTTCCTCACATGCAGAATATCGTTGCCATAAACTTCCTGAATGTTTCGCGTTGCTTCAATAGCACTATTCCCTTTTTTGAACTCGTAAAGCATTATATGCCTGATATGCTCTTCTGATACCGCCATGTTTATGAGGGGTTCACATAAAGCAAAACACACTTCTTCACTGGTCAAGGTCTGTAAAGTATGTAGCAAAACAAGATAGATCTCCTCTTAGATATAACCTTCGGAAAATTTATGCTTAAACCAAGTAGGACTAGTTTAAACTTAATCTATTGTAAAAAACGACATTACTTATGGGATGACCTGATTATATATATATATATATATATAAAGAACGACGCTTGTGTAAAAGAGCGTTCCGCACACGATGAGGAGGGAGAACGAACAAATGAAAAGTCGAACCCGGGATCATCCGATTGCCGGTCAGATATGCTATCCACTACACCATGGACCTCGATCAATCAGAAGTCGTAATTCTCCTACATACGAACGCTCTTCTACACAAGCGTCGTTCTTTATATTAATTATACTGTGTGTTGTTTGCAGTTGATATATATATATATATATATATATATATATATATATATATATATATAGCACATTGCATACATGTTTCGACTTGGAGTCTGTTTACTTTTATAACAAACACTCGATTGAAGAACATAAAGTAGGCTACTTTTTTATTTTTTTATTTTCCCATGTCTTGTCTTTAGTTTTATATTCCACTTTTCCCCCATGTTTTTTCCAACTGTTTGTAGCTGAAACAGAGTTCTTATTTTTACAGATTATTTTGCGATGTCATATGCTGATTATAAAAAGTTTTCACACTCAAATTCACATTTGTGAATACAGTAATGATAAAATAAGATACAGCCTTTATATTCCATTGTGAAAAATTATTATTATTATTATTATTATTATTATTATTATTATATAGAGAGTACAAAGTTCACAACCATGATCACCTGATCTATTGTTGAATCTTGTGCACGAAATTTAGGGAAAATGGCAGCATGACTCATTATTTACTTTAAAATGAGATTAACAAAAATTTCGGTTTCCTTTTTTTACTTTAATTTAAACCATTTTCACTTTGTTAAATTTGTGCGGAAGATCATTGATATCTACTGAGGTGTGATTATGTCTTTGGAGACTAGTCATATGGGAACAATTGATTTTGTTTTGTGATTATAGAGTAATAACTTATTTTTATATGAAGTCTTAACATTAAAAAATTTACCCAAATAGTTTCATTTTATAACCTTTTTATTTTTGTGCTTTAGTACTATACTTAATTTCAAAACTACGTGTGTGATTAGGTCTCTTACCACTCAATGTAATTCCCATTTTGTTCCTCACCCAAGAGTGAGATTCTTAAAGGAGTCAATTTTTAAAGTAAGATTTCCCACTTTCAATTAATTTTTTCGTAGAAAATATCTCTCGCGTTCTCAATTGCATTACGGTCTCATTTTACCCTTTTGCAAATGAGGAAGCTCCTTTTCCCAAATTTGGGATTCTCACTTGCTGACCGCCAACGGGAATAGAAATGACACTTAAATGTGAAGCAATCTTTGAATACTGTTCATATTTAAGCGCAGTAGGGTTACGAGAATTTTGTGATTGTAAACTTTTTTTCGGATTGGAGGATACGTTTCATACATTTTTGGCCCTCGACTAAATTTAGCTAACAAATATTTTTTATTGTCATAATCAGTTACAAATTTTTAAAAAAACTTTCTTACCTACAGTATCGAAAGTATCGAAACAACTTAAAAGAGTAAATCTAAACTCAAGAAGTTGAGACTGAAAATTCCGGAAAGGAATCAAATTAAAAAAAAAATTAATGAAACGAAAATGAAGATACATCTAAAGATAAATCAGATAAGTAAAGAAGTATGTACGCAAGCGTGTGGAATTCTGCTCAAAATTTGCTCGAATTACGTAGTTTTTTAACTATGTACTATACTAATCTTTCGTCGCTCTGTTTATGAGGAACAAGTAATATATATATATATATATATATATATATATATATATATATATAAAATATTATATATATATATATTTTAGTGATGGGACGATTAATCGGAATCGGAATCGAGAATCAGAAGAATCGAGCATTTTTCAGGAATCGGAATCGGGATCGAGAGAATTGTACCATGATTTCCGATTCTTAAAACGATTCTTTAACTTTTAATAACAAAATCAAACGCAGACACACTAGGCAAGAAGCTTGAAGAAAGAGAAACTCTAAAAAATGAAATGATTAAATATCAAGGCTTGAAAATGATAAATAATGACGAGAGCCCATTACAGTGGTGGTATGTTAATAAAGACAGCTTTCCTAATATGACTCTTCTAGCTAGAAAATATTTATGTGCATCCCCCTCTTCAGTTGAAAGTAAAAGGGTATTCAGTGTTGGTGGTAATATATATTCACCAAAAAGAAATAGAATGCGAGCAGAAGCAGGAGAGATGCTAATGTTTTTGCATTATAATTTAAGGGTCCTGGGTTTTGAATACAAATAAATTCTTACTTATTCACTTATTTATTTGCATTTTGTAGGCTAAGGAGTAAGGATTGCTTTTTGAGTAAAAGGATTTTTTTAAACTTTTAATTGAACCAGTTTTGCAATGTAAACTTTAAAATTTAAATGAAAGAGGATAACAAATTTTATTTTTATTGTATTGTAGCTATACATTAAAACATGTATATCCATGATGTGTAATCAAGAAGATTAAAATGAATTGTTACAACTTACAGTTGATTTTTATTTTTAAACCAATCTATTATAATTTATAATTTATATTACCATACTCATAATGTAAATAGTTAATCTTACCAGAGTAAAATATGACAATTTCCAGAAAAAACAAGTTTAGAATTATATTTAAAAATATTGAGAATCGGAATCGGAATCGAGAATCGTATCGGAATCGAGACTTTTTAGTGGTATCGGAATCGGAATCGGAATCGTTAAAAATTTTGGTATCGTCCCATCACTAATATATATTATATATATATATATATTATATATATATATATATATATACCCCCTCGATTAGGTACTCCGGCTTGCCGGGCCGAGGGGGCTCGCACACCTCATGGGTTGTTGGGGTTTCCCCAACTCCTCGCGGGTGTGGGCGAAGAGTTACCTAGTTGCGTTTTTTTTGTTTTTTTTCTGCTCCCCTTTTCTTTTTCCATATCTCCCGGAATTTACCTTGTCTTGATTCGGTCTTGGGCCTCTGTCAATTGTAGTATCCCCCCTCCCCCTTCGTTTGTATTTTGCAGTCTTGGGGTCATCGGGTGCACTCGCTGGGGGTCGCTCCGTGGCTGAGCCGTGCTCGGGATGGTTGGGCGCCCGGACCGCTGCTGCGTCTGGATTGGGTCTTTGCAGGCCCTTAACGGACAAATCTCCGGAGAGCCAATCTACTGTTTTTAAAACGACAGTCAGGTTGGGGGTCGGGCAACCCAGGACGTTGGGCCTGCGCCTTGAAGGATGCAGCGGCGGACTGGTGCATTGCCTTGGGTCCGAGCCCTATAACCGTCTCTTTACGATGCGGGAACTTCGGGCTATCTTGGCAACCCGTTGTTCTTCCGCCCCTGGCCCTGATGACATTCCGTATGACTTTATTTGGAACCTGCACCCGATGGCCCTACACTTCTTGCTGGATCTTTTCAACCGGATGTGGGTTGAGGGGTTGTTCCCTTCCCGTTGGAGGGAGGCGATTGTGGTCCCGATACCTAAGCCGGGAAAAGATCCGGCGGAGGTGGCGGGCTATCGGCCTATTGCCTTGACGAGCTGCTTATGCAAGTTACTTGAAAAGGTGGTGGCCGTCCGACTCTCCTTTACACTGGAGTCGCTTGGGTTATACACCCCGACCCAGTATGGCTTTCGTCGATTTCGGGGTACTCTGGACCCCCTTCTCCTCCTTGGTCATGATGTACAGGAGGCCTTTTCCCGCCGGAATCTTGTTCTGGCCGTCTTTTTCGATGTCCAAAAGGCCTATGACACGACCCGTCGGGGAGTTGTCATGGACCGTTTGAAGTCTCTTGGTTTTGTGGGCTTTTTGCCCACATTTATTCATAATTTCCTCTGCCGTCGCACTTTCTGCGTCCGTAATGGGGCGGCCCTATCTGACCTGTATATTCAGGAGGAGGGGGTGCCTCAGGGGTGTCTTAAGCGTCTCCTGCTTCAATTTGGTTATGTCTGCGCTACCGGGGGCCCTCTCGCCCTCAGTGCGTTGTTCCATCTACGCCGGCGATCTTGCTGTCTATGCTGCGGGGACGAGTCCCCCACTCGTGGAGAGGCAAGTCCAACTCGCAGTCAATCGGGTTGAACGTTGGGCGTTGTCTGTGGGCCTTACGCTGTCTTCCCCAAAGACTTCGTGTGTGGCCTTCCTTCCGTCGAGGAGACGAGGATCCGGCGCCGTCCCGGCCTTTAATCTTACACTCGGGGATCAGCCTCTGGCCCTCGTTCAATCAGTACGTTTCCTGGGCATGGTATTCGATAGCCGTTTGAGCTGGGTTCCCCACCTTCGCAGGCTGCGCGAGACTACAAGACGTACCCTGGATTTGCTGGGACATCTGTCTCATACTACATGGGGCGCGGATAGGCGGACACTCCTCCGTTTGTACGTGTCCCTGGTACAATCACAATTGGACTATGGGAGTGTGGTCTATGGCTCCGCCTCCCGTACGGCCCTTCGGATACTGGACCCGGTCCTCTCTAGAGGACTGCGCATGTCATCTGGCGCCTTCCGCTCCTCTCCGGTTGATAGTCTGCAGGTTGAGTGCGGCATCCCTCCCTTGGAGGATCGGAGGTCGTTCCTCATTGCCAAGCACTGTCTCCGGATTCTCCGTCTTCCCAACTCTCCTCTGTTCCAGGTGGTTGAGAGGGCGTTCTGCCGGGATGGGGGTTGGTATTTCACCGACACGGTGACCTCCCTCCTCGATGGTATGGGCACTCCTCCTCCATCCGTCATACCGGTCTCTTTCGAGGGTGTTGCACCGTGGGAGAGCACCCCTGTTGCATGCTGTAGGACGTTGCGCCCTTCGCAGGGCCGATTCTGACTCTGCCTTGCTTCGGTCTCTGTTCCTTCAGGATGCAGCGTGTCACTCTGCATGTGTTGCGGTCTTCACAAATGGCTCGAGGTCGTCGGGGGGCGCTGGGGCTGCGGCTGTTTCCCAGTCGTCTGCCCTTGCGCCCCGATGTACCCGCCTCCCTGATGATGCTTCCGTTTTCACGGCGGAGCTCTATGCCATTCTGAGCGCTCTGGAGGCGGTGCGGGAGTATCCCGATGGGTCGTTTGTCATCTATTCGGATTCCCGCAGTGCCCTGGATGACTTGGAATGTTTTGACCCCGTCCACCCACTGGTCCGACGTATCCAGCTACTGTTCCATATCCTTGTCACTTCTGGTGGCAAGGAGGTTGTATTTTGCTGGGTCCCTGCACATGTTAATGTGGCTGGAAATGAGGCTGCCGATCAAGCTGCCCGTTCCGCGTGCCGACTACAAGTTTCACCCGTGTCCCTCCCCTTTTCCGATTACATCCCTGGTTTTCGTAGGTTTTTGCGCTCCCGGTGGCAGAGTCGCTGGGATGGCACTACAAATAACAAACTCTGCAAGATTAAACCCAAATTGAGATGTTGGGCCTCTTTCTTCCATCGGTCGCGCCATAAGGAGGTGGCTCTGGCCCGCCTCCGTATTGGCCACACCCACCTGACCCATGGCTATTTGATGGCCGGGATCGGGTGCCCCGATGTCCTACTTGTAACGTTCCACTTACAGTTGCCCACCTCCTGGTGGAGTGTCCGCTTTACTCTGCGCTGCGCGCTGAATATTTTCCCTTTTTGGTGAGCGTCGGGCCTTGTGATAGGCTTGGCGCTATTCTATCTGAAGGTCCCTACTTTTCGGTAACCGGGGTGTTCTCCTTCCTCTTTCGTTCCCGACTTCTTCTTTACCGGCTGTGACTTCGCTATGATTTTTCCGTATGTTTTTTTGGGATGGGGTCAAATATACATAAGCAAATACAAATACAAATACACTCCTACAGGGAATATCAAATACAAATAAAGTATTTCAGTTTATGAATTATCAAATACAAATACGAAGTCTCAAATACAAATACTGTACGCACCATTACTTCCATTGCCATATATAATACTGTCAAAAACTATACAAAACAATGTATTTAAAATAAAGCTATTGATTACTTGTTGTTACTGGTTACATTTAAGAAATACTAAATCTTCAAATCGTGAATCACGTACATTACACCTGTCTGGACGAAAAACTTTGTCCGCAACACTGAAAAGTCTCTACAGGAGCGGAGGAAGCTGGTACTTTGTATTTGACATGTATTTGAAACAAATACAAATATGTATTTGGCCCATTTATATATATATATATATATATATATATATATATATATATATGTTGCAAATCCACAAGGAAAAAGAAAAACGATTCCAAGGCCTTTCGTGTATTCAAAGCTACACCTCGTCAGGGAATGAAGATAAAAGGCGAGATGCCCATAAATATATACAACGTACAGGAAAAACAAAACAATTAGCACATACTTAACAAGGGTTAATGAGAGGCAAAAGAAATTTTAACATGATATCGTCAATTTTATACGTCCCCGCACTGTTATTGAAATTGTTTTTAAAATGAATAAATGCACATTCTAGAATATTTCTTTCTATTATATCTCTGTTTTTAACAAGCGCTTTAGAACTATCCCACTTGATGCTATGGTTACATCTATACATATGGTTAAATAAAGCATTGGAATTATTAGCTGTTCTACAAGCATATTTATGCTGTTTTACCCTAATATCTAACGTTTTACCGGTTTGGCCTATATATACTGAGTTACATTGTGTACATCCGATCGAATACACACAACCAACAACATTATCAGGGCTATTCTTTATTAGGCGTGATTTAACAGTATTATTATACTTAAAGATTACATTAATGCCAATTGCTTTAAGTACAGTTGGAAGGTATTGAAAATTAACATGGTAAGGTAGGCTAAGGATATTTTTACGCTGAAATTCCTTTACAATTACATTATTATAATACCTATTCTTGGCTTTCTTAAGACAGTTATCTAAAAATGAAATAGGGTAACATAATTTAGTACCAATATTCATGATATTGCATAACTCGGAATCTAAAAATTCAGGACTGACAACTCTCAATGCTCGAAGAAACATAGCAGAGAAAATAGAGGATTTAATCGAAGGATGATGGTCAGAATAAAAATGCACATAAGAGTTATTATTAGTAGGCTTACGGTAGACTTCATATTTGAACTGATTAGAGCATCTCCAAATTTTTAGATCAAGAAAAGATAGGCTTCCATCATTTTCTTTTTCAACTGTAAACTTAATAGATGGGACTAAATTGTTGAGCCTACCAAGAAATAAGTCCACATCCAAATTATTAGGCCAAAGGCATAAAATATCATCTATATACCTATACCAAACCAGGTTAAAATTAACAATCGTAGGCAAAATTCTATTTTCAAAAAATTCCATATATAAATTAGCTAATACAGGTGAAAGGGGATTTCCATAGCCAATCCAAACGACATAGCATAAAACTTATTTTCAAACTGAAATTTACAATCTTTGACACAAAGCTTAATTAACTCAATAAGAGTGTTGTGTTGAACAGGGAAAGAATAATCAGAGATCTTATCTTTTAAAAAATCAAGTAGGTCATCAACAGGGACTTTTGTGAATAGCGAGCATACATCGAAGCTTACCAATTTGAAATTAGGGTCATTAGGGGACTTCAGTTTGTCAATAAAATCCATGCTATTTACAATATGTGACTCAGAAATAGAGCCAACTAACGGCGTTAATAAACTAACTAACCATTTTGATAGCTTATAGGTTACGGAGCCCACTGAGCTAACAATAGGCCTCATGGGATTATTAACTTTGTGTGTTTTTACTAAGCCGTACAAATATGGTAGTGACTAGGGGTTAAAACCGGTATTAATACCGGTATTGAAGAAGTACAAATAATACCGATACCGATATTATAGGTTTTCGGTATTGACAAAAATTGCTATTGTAAAATTTAGGCAATTTAGTCCTCCGATAAGACTGAAGTGGAAGCAGATTCATTACTGAGTGAATACATGCAAGAAATGGACAAACTAGGAAAAGTGCCATCTAAAAAAATTCCATTGATTTTGATGTTACTAATGAATTTAAAAGCTTGGAAGTTACTTTACAGAGAAGTGAGAATTTAGAGAAGCTGTACAAGGCACTGCTTTCAATTAAACCTACAAGTGCAGAATCAGAAAGAGCCTTTTCTGCTGCAGGCCTATTTCTGACGAAACTGAGATCAAGTCTATCTGAACAATCCCTAGATGCTCTTTGTTTCCTCAAAGCATACTTTCAAAATCAAACTAAGAAATAAATATTTAGATACTAATAATTTCTATCTACCCCAGTAGTTGTATAATAATATGCTAAAAAAAAATTCAAATAATATTTTTATTACAATTTAGTAATTTACTGTATAAACTTTTTCGAATAGAATGCCATCTATTTGGAGTTGGGTCATTAATTTATAGTAAATATGGTGAGTACTGCAAGTCCCTCAGACTTGTGGGAGGGTTGGTAGGGTGGCACCATAATAAATCAAAATAAATTATTTTTTTCATAATACCGGTATCAATACCGGGATTAGCATAATTGCCTCAAATACCGGTATTGAAAATTTTCGGTATTATGCAAGCACTAGTAGTGACGGATTGATACTAAGAAACTGCTGTGGAAGCCCATTATAGTTATTTTTTTTTTCTCTTAATTTTCTGTTAAACATTTTATTAACATCCCCAATGGGTCTCTATTTAGAGGTTTGTACGTGTCACGATCACTCAATAATGTATTCATCTTTTCAACATAACTGGTTTTGTCCATGATAACGATCGAATTGGATTTGTCCGCTTTAGTAATATGTAATGAATCATTATTTTTCAGTGTTTTTAGGGCTTTTTCAAACCTCAAAGGATAATTCGATTCAAACCTCGTATTAAAAGCACTATACACACAACCTTTAGCTAAAGTCACCTCACTTTCGGAAATATTACTATGTTTTTCAAAATTAATAAAAGACTTAGCAATCAGTAAACTGCTGGGCTTTTTGGGGACTGAGAAACCTAACCCAAAGCCTAACGCACATTTCGTATTGAAGTCTAGCTCTTGGGACGACAAGTTAACAATATTACTAAAATCACTTTTTTTAGTCCAGTAACTATTACGAATTAAATCCTCCAGTCTATTGTTTAATTTCATATTCTGAGTTCTGCATCTTCTACGTAAGTTGTAAATATCGTCCAAAAGTGTACTTCTCCACGCATGAGGAACGGTGGAAAAAAATATATTTTTTCTTACTTCGGACTCTCTGAAGGCGTTCTTCACTTCAATGCGGGCTATATTAATATGCTTCTTTAAAATAATCCTTTCGGTGTCACCAAACGGCGTATCGTCCAGCATACGATATCGTCTTCCAAGTAGGCGTTAAATCACGCCTAATAAAGAATAGCCCTGATAATGTTGTTGGTTGTGTGTATTCGATCGGATGTACACAATGTAACTCAGTATATATAGGCCAAACCGGTAAAACGTTAGATATTAGGGTAAAACAGCATAAATATGCTTGTAGAACAGCTAATAATTCCAATGCTTTATTTAACCATATGTATAGATGTAACCATAGCATCAAGTGGGATAGTTCTAAAGCGCTTGTTAAAAACAGATATATAATAGAAAGAAATATTCTAGAATGTGGATTTATTCATTTTAAAAACAATTTCAATAACAGTGCGGGGACGTATAAAATTGACGATATCATGTTAAAATTTCTTTTGCCTCTCATTAACCCTTGTTAAGTATGTGCTAATTGTTTTGTTTTTCCTGTACGTTGTATATATTTATGGGCATCTCGCCTTTTATCTTCATTCCCTGATAAGGTGTAGCTTTGAATACACGAAAAGCCTTGGAATCGTTTTTCTTTTTCCTTGTGGGTTTGCAGCATTCATTCATTTCACGTGTTTTATTGTGAAATTCATCCCATATATATATATACACCGTATATACCCGAGTATAGGTCGATCTCGTGTATAGGTCGAACCTTGATTTTTGACCAAGAAATTATTAATTTATCATATGCCTCGTGTATAGGTCGACCCCAGTTGTTGAGGGTAGTGGAACAGCAAATTAGGGTAATAAAGCACCATATTTTATGGCATATAAAACTCATTTCCAAAAACTAGAAACTATTCTTTGCTGAACTGAATCTTTGTATAAATTTGTAGTGTACAGTTACCATATGTCTTTTGTTTTAAATTTAATGAACAAAATTGATGTATCTTTCTATAAATAAACTTTTAAAAGTGTATTCATTTTGTTTTATATCATCCTGTGCTACCATTCTTCTTCTTCTTCTACAGCATTATTAGTCCCGCACTTGCGCAGGGTCGCTGCTGCGGATCCTCCTTCTCCACTCTTGACTATCCTGTACCAGCTCGACATCCAGCTCCCGCTCCCTCAGGTCGTCCTGAACACTGTCCATCCATCTTCTCCGAGGTCTTCCTCTTCTTCTCCTACCCGGCGGTTACGACATTTACGACATTTTCCATGATCCGCATATCATAATAGTATTGGCAAGGTTTTACGCCGGATGCCCTTCCTGACGCAACCCTCCCATTTATCCGGGCTTGGGACCGGCTTCAAGGTGGACTGGTTTGTCCACCCTAAATCCTGTGCTACCATTCTGTAATTTTAATAATTGGTACATATTTGGTAATTTTAAAAATTGGTACATATTTTGTTTTCATTGTTTACTGGTACTAAATGGTAAATATTTTTCATGTCTGAAGCTAACAGTAGCTCCTAGCCCTCCCCATCGTCCACGGATTTCAACCCCACCCTTATATAGGTCGACCCCCTAATTTTTGCCTAAGAATTCAGTCTTAAAAACTCGACCTATACACGAGTATATATGGTGTATATATACACTATGAATTGTCGAATCAGGGCCTGGTTCATTTCTTCCAAAGACTGATGTATGTTCAGAGGAAGGGAAATGTTTTTGCATCCTAATTCCAGTACTACTGTACATATATAAACATTTTTATTACAGTAAATATTTTTAACATTATAGGACTTAGTTCTGTTACTGCAGTTTGCAATTTTAACAAATAACAAAAAACTTTATTCAGAAAAAGAATACAAATGAAAGAGTTTTACAAATGTTTTAATATTTTTGTTTACAATTTAGATATATGATATGGTATAAATATATTCTAGTCGAATATGCCGTTGGAAGCATGGAAACTTTTTAGGCAAAATTAATAAGAGTCACTTTATTTATTACACGAGAGAAATGGAAATGGCAAGTAATAGGAATTGTAATTATTACAAATAATAAACACCAGTTAAGAATTTACAAAGTAGTAGTTGATTTTTACACAAAAAATGCAATTGTATATTTAGTAGGGAAAAAAAATGATGCTTAATGAAAAATATTTTTTTTAAGATGAATTATAAATTTTAAGTGTTTAGTGAAATTAGTATATTTTAGATAGTTAATTATAGGATGGATACTTAATTACTATGGTAATAATATTAGTAGTGAACTTATATATTAGTAGGAACAAATTATTTCTGCAGTGATTTGCGATGATGATTTAGTGATGAAACCTGTCTGATATTTATGGGAATTGCATTCCATACATTTGCTTCTTTGAAAGAGAGTGCATTTCCCGCAGTTTCCATTGTATAGTTTTGTTTGCATATGAAATGCTTGGGGAGTCTAGTATTATAATTATGATGAATTTGATAGGGAAGGGGGTGTGATTGCTCTTTGAATGAGTGATATATGTCGATTTTTTTTTTACAATTTTTAGCATATTGACAGCAACAATATGCGGATGGATGAAGGAATAATATAGGGTAAGGAGTGCGTTTTGAGGAAGAGTGTATTTTAGTTTAAATAATATGAATAGAAATCCTGATATTTTGGATTTTATGTTTTGTACAGAACTTTTGAAATTTAGCTTTTCGTTTAAATTAATGCCAAGCACTTGAACTTAATTCACTTTGCAAAAGTATTCCCAATTTTTGTTTGATAGTTTGTATTTATATATTTTGTGGTAATAATCATAAGATGACTATCAGATTCAGTAAAAGTTTATTAGCATACATCCATTTATACATATCTTCTAATTGCCTGTTCGTTTCATTTATCACAAGCTCTAAATTATGATGGAAAGAAATAATTGTGGTATAGTCTGTATACTGTACGCAGTTTAATGTGGTTGAGAGATGAAAATCGTTGATGTGAATTGGAAATAATGGCCCAAGAATAGATCCTTGTGGAATCCCACTAGTTAGCATCACCTTGTCGAATAAATTACTTTTTTAATCTGACCTTTGCAGCTGGTCGGTTGATGCCCAAAATTGAATATTGGGTGTTATGAATATACATTTCAATTGCAAATGTTCCTGAGGTATTGCTAATGCTTGTCAGTTCTTCGATACATTTACTCTTGTAGTTTAAGTCTACAAATATACTTAACCTCCGCCTCTATTGTTAGCTTGTGTACCCTGGGATATTAAGAAGAATTTTAGTATTATCATCTAACTAAATTTCATGCATATGAATTTATGTTGTAATAATTTTAGGTTAGCTGTCAATTCGTCAAAGTGGTTTGGAATATTGCGAATGTTTAAATTTTATGAAAGACAGGTTTCCATTGTTGTACTGTATTTATTTAAAAAGTTGTCTGTTGATTACACTTTCAGATTCAGTAATTTCATTTAAAGTGTTGATCATGATGTAGAGATTAGGGTAATACGGTAATAGAAGTAATAATAGGTGTGTGTGTATATATATATATATATATATATATATATATATATATATATATATATGGTAAAAATGAGGAACTTAAACAGACTGCATATTATGCTCCAGATAGACAAGAAATTCAGAGAAGCACGAAAGCGGTCGACTTGGGGGTAATAATGACTGATGATGCCAAATTCGAGACACAAAATCAGATAGCAATAAACAAAGCAAAAAGAGTCGCGGGACAGGTACTAAGAACGTTCAAAAGGAGGGACAAGACAGTAATGATTCCCCTGCTGAGAACACTGATCATACCAAAACTTGAATACTGCTCAGTTTTGACGTCCCCATATAAAAAGGAAGAAATTAATAAACTAGAAGAAACGCATAGACATTTCACAGCCAAGATTGATGGCTGCAAAGAACTCAACTACTGGGAAAGACTACGTAAACTAAATCTTTACTCCCTGGAAAGAAGAGAGGTATACCATAATCTATACATGGAAAATGATCGAAAAACTGGTACCAAACCTCAGACTGAACCCAATTACCATCCAAACAACGCTGAAAAATAGGAAAGGCAGAATGTAGTGTTCCCAAATTAAAGGCCCAACAAGGGACCTCCTGAACTCTGAAGGAAAATAGCTTGGTTGTCAGGGGGCCAAGAATTTTCAACCAGCTTCCAAAGGACCTCAGAAACATTACAGGGGTCAAAGTTGAAGTCTTTAAGAAAAGACTAAATGCCTGGCTCAGGACGGTACCAGATAAGCCGGGTGTACCTGGCTATGTACGGTGGAGAGCGCAAGAGCAACTCGCTCCTCCACCAAGCCAGGACTAGAGGCGGGGCCACCAGCTTGACCTTCGTGTGAAGAAAGATCGACGCATGGAACCCAAACAAGGTGTGTGTGTATATATATATATATATAATATATATATATATATATATATATATATATACAGTATATGCAAAAAAAATAAAATGGTTGTTGTAAAGCAAGAACTTACGTAAGAACGTAATATTATGTATTTAATGTATGCAGAATGAAACTGTGGAGTTTAAGTTAGAAAATTATAGAATTATAAAATCTTAAAATTAACAATTATAAAAAATGAAGGACTGAAGTTACAAAAGTATAAGCTTATAAGGATTCCATCTGAGGTGAAGTGTGTGTGTTTGTGTATATATATAGTCTAAAAGTCACTAAAAGAAAGTTGAATGGCAACACAAAAAGATAAACAGCGGAACGCGGCTGGCTGTTCGTTGATTTGGGCTGAACAAAAGAGATGTAGTTTTGTATCTGACTAAATCGTTGGTACTAAGTTTAATTTGGTGATGTTTCTAAAGTGACTAATTTAAGCAGGAAGTTGTCTAATTATTATATCAGTTAGGGGTATGTCTATAGCTTCTAAATTAGTAAAGTAGGACTAGTAGTAGGTCGTTTGTGGGACGCTGGCATCTATGGTAGGCCCTAAAGAAGATCTAAATCAAAGCACCTGTAAGTACCTTTATTGTTATTTAAATAACTTAATAACTGGCGGGATGTAATACCCCCAACGTTATTACACCATCCATCCATCCATCGTGTTCTGCCGATCAGGCAGGTCCAACTCATGTGTCCCGCCAAAGTGTTCTATCCTGAGCTATCTTTTTCATCTCATGGTAGCTCCTGCCTGCCTTCAAATCATCCAGCATTGCTTTCCTTTTCCTTCCCCTCGGCCTTCTACCTTCATATCTACCCTCTGTCACCTCCTTCAATAATCCTTCTCCTCTCAACACATGTCTGATCCATTTCTTCTGTCTTTCTTTTATCACCTTAATGAGTCTTCTTTCCTCCCTCACCTGTTGCAGTACTTCCTCATTACTTTGGTGTTCCCTCCAGCTTATCTTTAGCATTCTTCTCCAAATCCACATTTCAAAACTTTCCAGGAGTTTCTTTTCAGTTGTTTTCAGTGTCATGTTTCTGCTCCATACAGTACCACACTCCATATCAAGCTTTTTACTAACCTTTTCTTCAGCTTCAAGTTGAGTTCACCTGTAAGTAGTCTTCTCTGTCTCTCAAAAGCTACCTTACCCATACCAATTCTAGATCTTACTTCCCTATTGCAATCTCCATTGTTGGTTAATAAACTTCTCAGATATTTAAACTGCTCAGCTTCTTCTAAGGTCCGATTTCCTATCGTTACGTTCATTTGTGCTCCATTCCTTCTTGCAATTTTCATTACCTTTGTCTTGGTCTCATTAATTCTTATTCTGAATTCTTCTGCCGTTGTTGTCAAGCTATTGACCATTCTTTGCAGTCCTTCCTCAGTACTACAAACAAATGCCTTGTCATCTGCAAACTTTACAGATTTGACCAATTTACCTCCCACTCTGATTCCCTCTTCCAGATCTGAAGTGCTTCTAGTATCATTGCGCATAGATGTTAAATAACACGGGGGACAGGGAGCATCCTTACTTAACCCCTCTCCCAACCAATCCAGGCTCCGATTCTCCTCCTGCAACTCTAACATTCACAGTCTGGCCAAGATATAGATTTTTTATCAGCCTAGGGTCCCTCCAGTCAACATTAATATTCTTCAATATTTCCATTAGTTTCCTCCATTGGACTCTCTGTCAAAAGCTTTTTCAAAGTCAATAAAACAAACAAACATTTCCTGATCATGTTCCAGCACTCTCTCTCCCATCATTCTCATAATACCAATAGCTTCTCTCGTTCCGCATTTTGACCTAAATCTAAATTGATCCTCTCCAGTGTACTGCTCAGCTCTGTTCGTTAGTCTTCTGGTTAGTATCCTTAGCATTATTTTTTATGCATGGCTGACCAAGCTTATGGTTCGAAATTCTGAACACTTGGTGGCTCTCGGTTTCTTGGGGATAGTAATCATAGAGACTCTCATGAAGTCAGCAGGCCAGTCTCCACTTTCATACATGTTTTTGCACAATACATTCACCTCTCTAGCATCACCTTCAAGACTTTTCAGAAGTTCTGCTGGTACATCATTTGGTCCTGGGGCCTTGCCATTTCTTAGGTCTTTTACAGCCATGGTCCCATACAATCTACTTCCACCTCATCTGCTTCCTCTATTTCGATGTTATTAGGTTTGTTCTCTTTATCATACAGTTCTTCAATATACTCAGTCCATCTCTTCCTTATATCTTCTGGTCTTTTCAGTTTTTCTCCATTTCTCCCCTCTATTTCTCGCACTCCCAAGCTACTTCTTTTCCATCTATTTATGTCCTTAAGTTTTTGGTACATTAAATCAGTTCTTCCTTTCCTTTCTAATTCCTCCATTTCCCTGCACTACTCTTCAAGCCACATCTCTCTTGCTTTATCAGTTTCTCTTCTCAGTTCGTTATTCAACTGTCTGTATCGTTGTCTCCCTCCTTCTGTATTTATACTCTTCCATTTTCTTCTTTCCATTTTGTCAAGCATCTCTGTAGTAACCCAGGGTTTCCTTGCTTCTCTTTTCACATAACCGATATTTTCCTGTGCACTCTCCTTTATTGTATCCCTCAGTCTACACCATCTTTCTTCACTTGCCATATGAATGTGGTCGTCATTTATTTGCCTCCTTATCTCTTCATTCACCTTTTTAGCAAAAACTATCCTTTGTTCTCCCTTCAGTTTTTCAGTATCCTATTTCTTCCCTACTTTATTCTTTTTCAGTCTTCAACCTCACCATATTTTCCATTACCACCAAGTTATGATCGAAGTCAGTATCTGCTCCAGGATAAGCTTTCGAGTTCTTCACTGCATTCCTAGATCTCTGTCTTACCAAAATAAAGTCAATTTGGAATCTTTCAGTGTCTCCTGGTTTTTTCCATGTGTACCTCCTTCTTTTGTGATTTTGGAATCAAGTATTAGTCACCATGAGTTCTTGCCTTCTGCAAAATTCTACTAGCTTTTCTCCTCTTTCATTTCTTCTACCTAATTCGAATGGTCCAACCTCCCTTCCGTCTTTCCCCTCTCCAATCACACTTTTCCAGTCCCCCATGATTATTACGTTAGTATTTCTGCCATGGGCTTCAATTATTTCCTCTATTCTATCATACATTTCTTCTACCTCTTCTTCCGGATGGGCGCTTGTTGGCATATACACTTGCATGACAAATGTATCTACTTTTTCGCCTTTCATTCTTATCCACATGATTCTATCTGACACACAGCCTAATTCCTCTACGGTGTTTCTATCCTTCCTCTAAGTAAAGTAGCAACTCCTCTCTCAGCCCTGTCGCCACCAGAACAAATCACTCTCACGTCTCCACTAATAAAATCTCCTCCTTCTCGCCATCTGACTTCCGACAACCCCATGACATCTATGCTCAGCCTATTCATCTCTTGTTTGATGTTCTCTAACTTTTCTGGTCTGTTCATTGTTCTTACATTCCACGTCCCAATCTTTACTCTTTTGTTGGTGTCGCAGGGAATTCGCCTGATGACGACCTGGGAAGCCCTGTTGCTTCCCCTGCCGAGCGCGACATTGCCTGTCCTTTGACTGGCAACTCCGTTTACGCTGTTATTCCTATTTCTCTCTGTGGACATTTTCATGAGTTAAACAAGGGCATATTAGTGAAGTGGTTGTTCAATGCCGTCACCCCAGGATAAATGAATTTAGTAACACTTGTCAAGGTTTGTGAACTTCCTCAGGACAGAGGACGTATAACCTAAGATTTTTATTCTTATGTCATAAGGATTATAGAATTCTAAAACTGAAAGACAGCATAAATTGATAAAATTTTTATTTTTATTTCATTATTATTATTATTATTATTATTATATATCTAAGAGTAATGATAGGTTTACCTAGCGCACGGGTTGTGCTGATGGCAATTCTATTTGTAGATGCTGTCGAAAGTTGTCGAAATCATGCTGAGTACGAATCGACACTTTCTCATTTCTGGGATTTCGGGGCATATATTATATCGCCTCGTACATAACAGAAATAAATAATTTTTTCTTTTTTGTTTTAATAATTTGTTAAAAATTTATTTTCTGTATTCACAGAGTGATTCATTAATTATCATTATTAATTAATTAATTAATTAATATATTTGATTTGATTTTTATTACTTTTAAAATTATTTCTGATTTCCAAAGTCGGTCACTGAGCTTGAATCTCATAATTCTCTTGTTACTGTCATTATTATTTTTACCAACTCGATATGCCTTCGTAATGACATTTTGAGGACTGCTCATACTGAGTTTTTCTCCAATGGTATCTCTGACTATTTCGGTAGGGTTTTTATTTGGGGAGTCTTGTGGGACTCCAAGCCCCTCGATAAAGGGGCTGTTTAGCTTTTTATTTTCTTTCGCTTGGTTCTGAATGCTTGTTATCTTTCCTTGATTGGTGATTCATTTAAAAATTTACCACATATCCGTTATTTCATACAAAACGTTAATGGCCTTCCTAATTTTTACACTGGATTTGTCATAAATCAAGAACATTGCCAAATCTCGACAAATGGTACGTAAATTTTCTTTTTTAAAATCGTAAACTTTTGAAGAGTGGTATCACGGCGATCTAGGCGCCATCTATATTTGTGGCTTTAAATGTATTCCTATGGGATATGATTCTAATTAAAGTGACGTAATATATAGCAACTTTGAGTAAGGCCATTAAATTTTTGCATGGAATAAGTGATGTGGGATCAAATTTTAAATGAAATACCGGTTAATCAAAGGTAACATGCCTTTGTATGCAACTGCAAATGGCAGTGACAGTATTTACCACAGACCTAGATAAGAGTTAATGTGTGGTATTTGTAATGTAAAATATTTAATAAAAACATTTGTTTTCATAGATTTCATGAAGAAGTGGTGGAACCTGTACAAAAGAAACGATAGAATAAAAGTCGGTGAAAATGATTAGGCTATATTGTTCGATCATTTCGACAATTTGAATGAAGTTTTGTATTAGTTACAATCAACGGCGTAGCGTGAACAGAAAAAGACTTGGGGAGCAGAGTTACAGATGACATTCGCTGGGCATGTAGCATCTTCAGTGCCAAGTTAAAAAATACCAAATTAAATGTATGCGGGAGTAAAATAACCTTGTTACGCAAGAAGAGACATTAAATAACCCAAATAACAAAGGCCGGACAGAATGCTACTAAAAGTGACTTTACCGTGCAACTTCATTAAAACCCTTATTTGCTTGCTTTTAGTAAAGGCCCATCCTTCTGTGTGATATATCGGAAACGTTTTCGACAAGCATTTTAAGCCCTGGTGTTGCAATACGATCAACTGCCTATCCAGCGCCATCAAAGCCAGTCCACTCAGTCGTTCCTCACTCATGGGGCTTCGCAGGTAAGTCTTCAGTTGTCGCAAAGCCAAAAATGAACGTTCTGCCAACGCAGTTGTTATTGGCCAACACAAGACAGTTTTAAACAATTCCCAAACAACTGGTAGCATGTTTTGAAGTGAAGCTTGTTGAAAAGCAGGTAGCCGTTACAAGGCTTTATGAGTTATGGAAATTGGTTGTGACGAAGGTACGGTAAATTTTGAGCTGAGCTCTCAGACTTGGTAGAATTTATTAAATATTCTGACTTCTTGAGCCATCTTCTCATCTAAAGGTTTGTTCCATTTCAAAAGCATATTGCTAAATTTTTTAACTTTTACATAGTCGTTCCAACTGAAATGTTCTAAGTTTGTAGTAAAAACATCTATTGCTGCGAAGCAAATATTGACACGGTAGTAATTATAGACATCTTCGAAATGTCCAGCGCATGTAGCTCAGTGATAATACCGTTTGTGTATAAACGATGTGAAGATACCTGCAATGATGCTGGTAATATAATCCAGAAATTAGCGCAATAAGCCGCATTAGCTTGGCCTGACCGCTGTGCAGTTTCTGGTCCTCCTGACTGATTATTATCTACGAAATGAAAGCAAATGTCAGCTTTGCTAGTTTGAAGATGATAAGGAATTTCCTTTTTATGCGGAAATTCAACTTCAGTAACACCGTATCTTCTTGCGCAAATGTCATCACGTTGAATGACACCACTTTTGTGTGAACGAATTATAGAGATCAAAACTTCCACCTTCGAAAACATAGATAATATGTCATTACTTGAAGAGTGAAAATACGTTAATAATATTTCAGCCAGGTGTAGAAAAAGTTCTAATACCAACAAGGAAAGAGTATGAACTTCGTTCATAAGCAACTTTCCAGTGCAACGTCTGAATGAGAGTGATCATAAGCAGACTACGGCTACGCTGTGGCCAATGTCGTAACACCGCTTCCTGGAGATCAGCGAAATTAAGCGACATTTGGTCTGGGCAGTAGTTGGATGAGAAACCGTCCTCCGCGCCCAGATTATGTAGCGACCCGTGGTTCGGATCCCACGTAAAGCTATAGGTTCCCTCCGTCATATAACCTTAGATGTTGCGAAGGAGGTTAAACAACCCCAATAAAAAAAAAGCAAACGTGGGATAATAATTTTTTTCAGAAACATCGTACATCAGGCATCATTTTGAGTGTTCTTTCTTTTAATGTAGGCTACTACACCTTTCGTTTCATTTTACATTGTTTGGTTGTACTCAGCATGATAGATTTTTTCTTGGCTTTCGTTATGATTATTATGATTGTTAATTATTTGTTATATTATAATTACTTTTTGCGAACTCAGTTGCAAAAGGAAAAAAGTATCGAAATTTTTTTTAAATTCTTCTTGGTTTGGAGGAAAAGGCTCACCCTCTTGTCAAATACCGTAATAGTCCTGAGGATATCGAATGTTAGTTTCCAACGTTTAGTATACTGTACACTATCCTGAGTATCCAAGTCCTTATTTTGAGTGTCTCGTATACAGGATCTCCAAAAATGGAATTCTCTATTTTGTTTAATTCACATGTAACAAAGTATCTGACATATAAATTAACTACGAGGTCATTATTTTCAGGGAGCTTTATTTATGTACTTTAGACTAGGCTAGTGGTTCCCAACGTGGGCGCCACCGCCCCCCAGGGGGCGTTTGAGAATCTTAGGGGGGCGCTAGGAAACTAAAATTGTTACCTTCTATCAATAAATCGCTTATCATTTATCCTTTATCCTTATTATCTTTATGAGGGGGCACCAGCAAATATTGATGGACATAAGGGGGCGTTGGCCTGAAAAAGGTTGGGAACCACTGGTCACTAGGCTATCACCGTATTTATAGTACAAGATGGCATATTTTACAGCTCAATATGTGTTTATTAGGGTGTCCCACTTATGACCTTTTTTTTCAGATCCATTGAACATACCTTTTTTCCTGTTAGAAATGGTTCACTTTTACTAAATATATAAAAAAAATATTAAATTTAACAATTTTGGGGTCCCCGACCCACCCCTGAAAATGGGCCCCTCTGAAAATGCTAGAAATACCCATTTTTTGTATTGTAATCAACCTATTGTGACACACTTATGGCTCTTTTTTTTCAGATTTATTGAACAGCTTTTTTCCTATTAGAAATGGTCCACTTATACTAAATATATCTGAAAAAGATTCAATTTCAATATGTTATGGGTTAAGGTACAGTAAAAGGCATTTGATCAGGTTAGTGGGGCTTAAATTCTCAACTAAGAAAGGGACTTTTTTTTTAGTTTAGCTAAGAAAGGCGCAATAGCAAGAGTTTATTGTGGAATTAACCGTTTTGTGATTTTTTCCCAGGTATTTAGATAAAATATGTTTAATTATGAGGTATTGCTTATTCAGAGGCTAGATGTCATATCAATCGACCACATGCTAGTAATGTTTCGTTGCTTTTGCGCATGCGCGTAGTCGCCATATTTGGCATTAACTGCCAGGAGCCTTCCATCATGCAAGATGGATGGCTTCAATCCTTTACACCAATAAAATGTATGCCTTCTCTCACCAAACTGGCTACGATGATGTACTATTCAAAAACTTGAAAGATTTTGTCAGTTCACGTCCCTTTTTTATGGAAAATATTGGTTGTCCTGTACTAAATCATCCGACGCTCCTGTAAATGATCTTAGATTCTACAATGAATTGATAAAATACAAAAAATAGACAGTGAGGTTGCCGAATCTGCCCTAGCCATTTTTCGAGGTCATTATTGGTACTTGACTGAAGAGCTCGTCCCCATGGCTTTGTTTGGCTCTGTTAATAATGAAGAAAAGATTAAGATGGCCAAAGAATTAACAAAATATGATCCTCCTCAAGAGTTCACACCAGGTCAGCCTATCTTCCCTATTCTGAAGCAGGGTGTCAGACTTCATCGCCTCATAGGTCCAAGATCTTGGTACCAATTCAGACTTCTCAACTCATCGAGGAAATGGATTAAAAAACCCATATCATTATTGGAAGAAGATGACGATTTTAAAAGAATGAGGGGGCCTTATTTCGTCTGTCAAAGTAGTAAATGACACGGCAGAGCGTGGCGTCAAGCTCATGCAAGATTTTCATGGGCATTGTAAGGATGAAAGTGAGTTTTAACAACTTTTGTAGGTCGTTGAACAAAATAAATATGCAATCCCAAACATGACGAAGGAAAATTTGGTCACTGCTCTGAGGTTAAAATGTAACTAAGATTATTTGTTTTTGTTTTTTTATTTTAAGCTTTGTTTCAAGCGAATAAAAGTTTGTTCATTGATTTAAGTGCAAAAGGTTCCTAAGATTACTTTCTTTTGTTTTAACCTTTATTTTCTTATGCTATTGGTAAAGATCTTTTTTGTGTTATTTTTGAGAAATAAATAAAAAAATGATGGGGCTTTGTTAACATTGTCAAAAGCTTAAAGTATTTTAATTTATATAATTTTAACCTAATGTTAACCAAGTTGTTCCCACTTCGATTCGATAAGATGAATAAAGTTCTTACTCGTCTTATCCTTTCGAGGCCCATCGCCGCAGAGCTGCAATGGGATGATGCTCTAAGGGAAGCGGTAACACCCCACTACTGTTTCTTGTACCTTACTGAATAAAGCTTCGAATTACCTTTCTTTTGATATCAAATATGTTGATATTTGACAAAAATCTTGTTCATTTAGGTTGATTACAATACAAAAAATGGGTATTTCTAGCATTTTCAGGGGGCCCCATTTTTGGGGGTGGGTCGGGGACCCCAAAATTGTTAAACTGAATCTTTTTTTTTTGATATATTTAGTAAAAGTGAACCATTTCTAACATGAAAAACGGTATGTTCAATGAATCTGCAAAAAAAGGTCATAAGTGGGACACTGGGACACCCTAGTGTTTATTGTGAAGCGTTATTTCCATACAAAGGGTGTTGTGCGAGTGCAACATGATTTTAAGGCAAAATAAGTATGGAGACATTCTGTCCAGCAATAATTACAGGCCTATTGCTGTCGCTTCCTGCTTCTCGAAACTACTAGAAAAACTCTTGTTACTCCGATTAAATGATTTCCTATTGACATCTCCTAATCAGTTTGGCTTTAAAAGGTCCCACTCAACTGACCTGTGTATCTATGTACTTAAAGAAACAATATCTAAATACATTGACAGTAATTCAACCATTTATAGCTGTTTCCTTGATATAAGTAAGGCATATGATAGGGTGAACCACAATATTTTATTTGAAAAACTAGAAGACAGGAAGGTTCCCATGTAAATATTAAATTTACTGAAATTTTGGTATTCCCACCAATCTTTCACTGTTAGGTGGGGCAATGTACTATCCGAGTGTTTTGGCTCCTCTTGCGGGGTGAGACAAGGCTCCTTGCTCTCCCCTATGCTGTTTAGTGTGTATATTGACGGATTAATTGCTTCACTTAATGAGGCAACAGTAGGATGTTGTATAGATAACACAAGGATAAATAACTTAGTTTATGCCGATGATATGGTGTTAATAAGTCCCTCTGTTAAAGGTCTGGATCGGCTACTAAATGTCTGCGAAGTGTATTCGCAGAAACATGATATTCTTTTTAATGTTACAAAAACTAAGGTTATGCAATTTCACCCTAAAAGCTGTAATCAACCAGCTGATATAAGGTTTAAAATGAATGGTGAAGTAATTGAGGAAGTACAAGAGTTTAAGTATTTGGGTCAAACTATTACCAGATCCTTGAGTGATGATTCGGATATAAGAAAACAATCTCGAAGCCTGTGTGCTAAAGCGAATATGACCATAAGGAACTTTCGTTTCTGTACAAGTGAAGCTAAAGACACACTCTCGTACTTTCTGCACTAATATATACGGTCAGCAACTCTGGGTGAATTATAAAAAAATGTTCTGGCAGAACCCTAAATTTGCTTTACAACAGGTAACAAGACGTGCTCAACACAGTCTAATGCAAAGAATTAAAAAATCAACCAACCCGATCATCCAAGCTATCCATGAGTCCTGCCATTTATCCTCTAAGCTATGGACTTCTTGGTACGAAAACGTCTGTCTGTAGCTCCACTTAACTTCGACAGTGCAGTATTATTTCTAATCAATTGTATATATTTTTATCCTTAGTGTATGAACTGTCATTGTATTAATAATATTTGTCATATGGACTATAGTCTGCCAATAAACCTTTTCATTTTCATTTTCAATACACTGAAACAATACCTGATTTTAGACTGATACTTAAATAATAAGCAATACAATTTAACAATTTTACCATTTGAAATAATATTAATAGCAATCAATAGATTTTAAGTAAAAAACTAAAAATGTAAAATAAAATTGCTCATTGCACTTAGTATTACAAAAACGAAAATTATTGAACAGAATAAACTAAAATCGTAAATAAAAAATTACAAAATGCCTAAAGGATTAATGGATTATTCACATAAGAAAAAAATAGAAATCTTAAAACTATTGCTGAATGTCTTTCAGGAAGACATTGTTACATTTCAGAAAAACTAATTTTTCAAAAATTTCCTTGGTAGAATCACAGTTTAGCGTCCTAATTTTTTTTCAAAATAAACGAACCAACCAAAAATAAGCGGCACTCCAACACTTCCAAATTACTTGTTTATGTTAATTAGGTTAATTGAATGCCCGGTTAGGTCAACTGTACACCCTTGATTGGTTAGGTTAGGTCGTGATATTTTTGTTAAAACTAACGAAAATATCATGGCAACCTAACCAATCATCAAGGGCGTACAGTTGACCTAACCGGGCATTCAATTAACCAAATTAACATAAACAAGTAATTTGAGTGTTGGAGTGCCGTTTATTTTTGGTTGGTTCGTTTATTTTTTTTAAAAAAATTACGACGCTACACTGTGATTCTACCATATCCTTTTTAAGGACAGTCTGTACTCTGTCCACATGTTGAGTCACTCAGTGTTACAAGTGTTTTGTTCAAATATGTTTCCCTACGTTTAGTGTGAAGCCATTTTCATTCATATGCGTTTCCAAGTGAATTATAAAAAAAGGTTCTGGCAGAACCCTAAATTTGCTTTACAACAGGTAACAAGACGTGCTCAACACAGTCTAATGCAAAGAATTAAAAAATCAACCAACCCGATCATCCAAGCTATCCATGAGTCCTGCCATTTATCCTCTAAGCTATGGACTTCTTGGTACGAAAACGTCTGTCTGTAGCTCCACTTAACTTCGACAGTGCAGTATTATTTCTAATCAATTGTATATATTTTTATCCTTAGTGTATGAACTGTCATTGTATTAATAATATTTGTCATATGGACTATAGTCTGCCAATAAACTTTTTCATTTTCATTTTCAATACACTGAAACAATACCTGATTTTAGACTGATACTTAAATAATAAGCAATACAATTTAACAATTTTACCATTTGAAATAATATTAATAGCAATCAATAGATTTTAAGTAAAAAACTAAAAATGTAAAATAAAATTGCTCATTGCACTTAGTATTACAAAAACGAAAATTATTGAACAGAATAAACTAAAATCGTAAATAAAAAATTACAAAATGCCTAAAGGATTAATGAATTATTCACATAAGAAAAAAATAGAAATCTTAAAACTATTGCTGAATGTCTTTCAGGAAGACATTGTTACATTTCAGAAAAACTAATTTTTAAAAAATCTCCTTGGTAGAATCACAGTTTAGCGTCCTAATTTTTTTTCAAAATAAACGAACCAACCAAAAATAAGCGGCACTCCAACACTTCCAAATTACTTGTTTATGTTAATTAGGTTAATTGAATGCCCGGTTAGGTCAACTGTACACCCTTGATTGGTTAGGTTAAGTCGTGATATTTTTGTTAAAACTAACGAAAATATCATGGCAACCTAACCAACATCAAGGGGCGTACAGTTGACCTAACCGGGCATTCAATTAACCAAATTAACATAAACAAGTAATTTGAAAGTGTTGGAGTGCCGTTTATTTTTGGTTGGTTCGTTTATTTTTTTTAAAAAAATTACGACGCTACACTGTGATTCTACCATATCCTTTTTAAGGACAGTCTGTACTCTGTCCACATGTTGAGTCACTCAGTGTTACAAGTGTTTGTTCAAATATGTTTGCCTACGTTTAGTGTGAAGCCATTTTCATTCATATGCGTTTCCAAGTTGAGCATATAAGAAAGTAATGAGTAACGAATAATGACTGAAAATGGAATAAAAACAAACAAAAAACAAAACATCTTTATTGTGGATCATTCACAATCCATAGCCACTTACACTAACATACAAGTGCAATCTTACGTATACACTGAACTTATACAAAAATAAGGCTAACATAGCCACTTAACCCAGCATACTGGCTGATTAATTATCTGACCATTTTATGTATATTATTACATGAGACATCATTAACTTAAAAAAATCATTTGTATACGTAAGAGATAATAATTGTAGCTTAATGAAAAAATCAGAGAAATTATGAAAATAAAAAAAAGAGTTTAATAAAAATGCTGATGAATTAAGGGAAGCCGAGTTCGGATATGATTTTGTGGAAACTATATTTTAAATTATTAATTATACAACAACCAAAACATCTTTGTTGCGGATCATTCACAATCCATAGCCACTTAGCCTAACATACAAGTACAATCTTACGTATTATACACTGAACGTAATACAAAAATAAGGCCAACATAGCCACTTATTATAACATTTATTATAACACTTGTTATAACACATAACATTTATTACAGAGACATCAACCTTTGAAGTATGAAAATCCGTGAGATTTTGCCTGATTTTGATAACTGAAAATATATCCCACATCACAAGGGAGTTTGAGACTTAAAATCCGGGAGTCTCACTTATTATAACATAGCCACTTATAACACTTATTATAACAACTTAATATGCATATATAATCTTTGCTACATTACAAAAATAAGGTATTGTAAACCAGCAGTTGTCTGAACCAAAACTGACATATAGGTGAGAGGTACACAGTATCTGAAGACAGGACATTGTACAATAACGCATTAGAGCTGTTTTGGATCCTAGTAATGAAATTATATACAGTATATTCTTCCGGATTAACATTTGGCTGGTAGGTAGGTTACGCGTAGTAAACATAAAACTGGCACTACACCATTTTGGTTCCCTACATAGCATACGAAAAATATTATTATAAGCAACAGAGTTTATTCATAGCAGTTTTTGTATAGTTCCACCATAGATGGGATGTATACAATGCAGTACAGTAAGTTCTAAAAAGATAAGTTTTAACTGACTCTGAACACATATCAAATTTCATTACAAGCATGTTACCCTGTACATACAGCTTTTAACGTTGCCTCTCAATATCGAGTTCATCTTGCAGCTCATGAAAAGTAACGGCGTTACTAATTTAGTTACAATATAAATAAAATAACGGCGTTAACGTACCGTTACAAAATAAGTAACGTCGTTACTCCCAAACATATATATATATATATAATATATATATCAGAATATATGTTACAACCATATATATATATATATATAAAATCGAGCAGAATATATGTTACAACCATATATATATATACATATATATATACACACATTCAACTGCAAAGAACTCGCAGTATAAATAACGTAAAGAACGACGCTTGTATAGGAGATATTCCGCGCAAGACGAGAAAGAAAGAACGGAAAAATGAGGTAACCACCTGGGAATCGAACCGGGATCTTCCGATTGCCGGTCAGACGCGATACCATTACACCATGGACCTCACTCTTCCAAATGCCGTAATACTTCTACATACTCGCAGAAACCAATGCCCCAAGGGGGCACCTCCCGCATGCCGTAACATTATATACATTCAACTGCAAAGAACACGCAGTATAAATAACGTAAAGAACGACGCTTGTATAGGAGATATTCCGCGCAAGACGAGAGAGAGAAAACGGAACAAATGAAAAAATGAAGTAACCACCTGGGAATCGAACCCGGGATCTTCCGATTGCCGGTCAGACGCGTCTGACCGGCAATCGGAAGATCCGGGTTCGATTCCCAGGTGGTTACCTCATTTTTTCATTTGTTCCGTTCTTTCTTTCTCGTCTTGCGCGGAATATCTCCTATACAAGCGTCGTTCTTTACGTTATTTATACTGCGTGTTCTTTGCAGTTGAATGTATATAATGTTACGGCATGCGGGAGGTGCCCCCTTGGGGCATTGGTTTCTGCGAGTATGTAGAAGTATTACGGCATTTGGAAGAGTGAGGTCCATGGTGTAATGGTATCGCGTCTGACCGGCAATCGGAAGATCCCGGGTTCGATTCCCAGGTGGTTACCTCATTTTTTCATTTGTTCCGTTCTTTCTTTCTCGTCTTGCGCGGAATATCTCCTATACAAGCGTCGTTCTTTACGTTATTTATACTGCGTGTTCTTTGCAGTTGAATGTATATAATGTTACGGCATGCGGGAGGTGCCCCCTTGGGGCATTGGTTTCTGCGAGTATGTAGAAGTATTACGGCATTTGGAAGAGTGAGGTCCATGGTGTAATGGTATCGCGTCTGACCGGCAATCGGAAGATCCCGGGTTCGATTCCCAGGTGGTTACCTCATTTTTTCACTTGTTCCGTTCTTTCTTTCTCGTCTTGCGCGGAATATCTCCTATACAAGCGTCGTTCTTTACGTTATTTATACTGCGTGTTCTTTGCAGTTGAATGTATATAATGTTACGGCATGCGGGAGGTGCCCCCTTGGGGCATTGGTTTCTGCGAGTATGTAGAAGTATTACGGCATTTGGAAGAGTGAGGTCCATGGTGTAATGGTATCGCGTCTGACCGGCAATCGGAAGATCCCGGGTTCGATTCCCAGGTGGTTACCTCATTTTTTCATTTGTTCCGTTCTTTCTTTCTCGTCTTGCGCGGAATATCTCCTATACAAGCGTCGTTCTTTACGTTATTTATACTGCGTGTTCTTTGCAGTTGAATGTATATAATGTTACGGCATGCGGGAGGTGCCCCCTTGGGGCATTGGTTTCTGCGAGTATGTAGAAGTATTACGGCATTTGGAAGAGTGAGGTCCATGGTGTAATGGTATCGCGTCTGACCGGCAATCGGAAGATCCCGGGTTCGATTCCCAGGTGGTTACCTCATTTTTTCACTTGTTCCGTTCTTTCTTTCTCGTCTTGCGCGGAATATCTCCTATACAAGCGTCGTTCTTTACGTTATTTATACTGCGTGTTCTTTGCAGTTGAATGTATATAATGTTACGGCATGCGGGAGGTGCCCCCTTGGGGCATTGGTTTCTGCGAGTATGTAGAAGTATTACGGCATTTGGAAGAGTGAGGTCCATGGTGTAATGGTATCGCGTCTGACCGGCAATCGGAAGATCCCGGGTTCGATTCCCAGGTGGTTACCTCATTTTTTCATTTGTTCCGTTCTTTCTTTCTCGTCTTGCGCGGAATATCTCCTATACAAGCGTCGTTCTTTACGTTATATATATATATATATATATATATGGTTGTAACATATATTCTGCTCGATTTTTTAGTTTATTCAGAACGAAAATTAAATGACATAATGACAAATTAATCATCAATATAATTCCCTTCTTTTTCTATAACCTTCTCCCACCTGTAGAAAAGTTTTTTTGTCACGTTCGAAGAAATCCTTTGGTTTCGAGTTAAAAAAAGTGATCACTTCGTTTTCGATAACTTCCCTGGATTGCAACTTTTGTCCATCTAGGTGGTGTTGCAGACTTCTGAAGAAATGGTAGTCTGAAGGTGCGATGTCCGGAGAATAAGGTGGATGAGGCATTTTTCCCAACCAAATGCCTCCAATTGGGCAGTGGTGATTCGAGCAGTGTGAGGGCACGCGTTATCCTGGTGGAATAGAACACCTCTGCGATTAATTAATGCAAGACGATTTTCTTGTAATGCCATCTTCAGTCGTTGGAGTTGTTGGCAGTAGACTTCAGCTGTGATTGTTTGGTTATCTGGCGGAAGCTCAAATTGAATAATTCCTTGCATATCCCACCAAACGCATAGCAAAATTTTCTTTGGATGGGGTCCATTCCTTGGCTGAGGCTGAGGCTTTGTTTCACGGCTAAGCCACTGATGTCGACGCTTATTATGTTTTAGAGGACCCATTTTCATCCCCAGTGACGATCCGATTCAAAAACGGTGCCTGCAGTGCCGAGAATGCAGTGATGTGCAAATATCGATTCGATGTTGAAGATTCGCTTATGACAAATCATGCGGAACCCATTTTCCAACCTTCACTACTTTTCTTAACTTTTCCTACTTTGCCTACTTTTCCTACTTTTCCTTCTGTATCATTCTGTATCGTGATAAAACCTATGTGAACTTGTCGCCGCGTGTATTTTGCAACATTTCTAAAACTATTTCACATTATCTTGAGGTTATTCTATTATCTATCGTCCGTTTTCTAATCGAGCAGAATTTATGTTACAGCCTGAGATATATATATATATATATATATATATATATATATATAACGTAAAGAACGACGCTTGTATAGGAGATATTCCGCGCAAGATGAGAGAGAGAGAACGAAACAAATGAAAAAATGAGGTAACCACCCGGGAATCGAACCCGGGATCTTCCGATTGCAGGTCAGATATGATAACCATTACACCATGGGCCTCACTCATTCAAATGCCGTAATTCTTCTACATACCCGCAGAAACCATTGACCGGCAATCGGAAGATCCCGGGTTCGATTCCCGGGTGGTTACCTCATTTTTTCATTTGTTTCGTTCTCTCTCTCTCATCTTGCGCGGAATATCTCCTATACAAGCGTCGTTCTTTACGTTAATTATACTGCGTGTTTGCAGTTATATATATATATATATATATATATATTATATATATATATATATACAGGGTGGGCCGAAAGTCTGGATCCATAGGGAAATATTTATTTTAATACATAAATTACAACAAATGGTAAATACTTAAAATGAATATCAACTTTAACTCGTAAATGCGTATCCGTGATACTGTACAGTAGTTCGTACTCTAGTATAAATACTCAAATACTTTTTATTTCAGCCCAGAAATGGCTTCGAATCTAACAACAGAAGACCGGGTAGAACTTGTGCTCATGTACGCAAGACAGGGCGCTACACACAGAGAAGTTGCTACCGAATTCAATAGAAATCATCCTGATAAGCATCCAGTAACACATGCGACTGTTGGCAAGTTGTTTAAACGTTTCAAAGAAACAGGAAGTGTACATGATCGACGGCGTTCTGGTCGTCCAAAAACTGCAACTGATGAAAATACCTCTGCAATGGTATGTGAAACTTTAACGAATAGTTCAGTAAAGTCAACAAGAAGATTATCAAATGAAACACGCATCTCGAGAACGTCAATTCGAAGAATTATTAAAATCATAAATTCCATCCCTAAGTGTCTCGATGTCAGAGGCCGCCAATTTGAGCATTTGTTATAATTTGTTGTTTATACTGGAGTACGAACCACTGTACAGTATCACGGATACGCATTTACGAGTTAAAGTTGATATTCATTTTAAGTATTTACCATTTGTTGTAATTTATGTATTAAAATAAATATTTTCCTATGGATCCAGACTTTCGGCCCACCCTGTATATGAAAAAGAAGAAGTATCCACCTTTCAGACGAAATTTCGATTTGAAAATTGTTTCTCAGTACAAAAAGAACAAGTTAAAAATGTTCTTCAACATATATATATAGTGTTGGGAGTAACGTCGTTACTTATTTTGTAACGGTACGTTAACGCCGTTATTTTATTTATATTGTAACTAAATTAGTAACACCGTTACTTTTCATGAGCTGCAAGATGAACTCGATATTGAGAGGCAACGTTAAAAGCTGTATGTACAGGGTAACATGCTTGTAAGGAAATTTGGTATGTGTTCAGAGTCAGTTAAAACTTATCTTTTCAGAACTTACTGTACTGCATTGTATACATCCCATCTATTCTTTAACGATGATTTTTTCCTAACTAAATGTAATTGTTTTTCTCAGTAATACAATATTTTGTCGCTAAAAAATGTTGAAATCATGAACCAACTAACAAACAGACAGTAAACAACAAATATGGATGTTGTCGTTGAATTTTTCTATGATGTTAGTTCTTAAGCATTTCAGTTCTTTTGAATTACCAAAAATGAATTCTAACTCTTAAGTGTCTTAATGCATTTGAATTTAACATACATGAACTCTTTAGTTACTTTGCTAGCTTTGTAAATAGCTTTATGTTAATTAGCTAGCTTGAGATTGACATTTTGCAAGGTTTTATTATTATATTATAAAAATATAGCTTATAACGTGGATAACCCTTAGCCCTAGGTGGCTTCATGTTTTCCAAGTGAAATGTAATATAATATAATGTATGAAATGATGAGTATTTTAGCATGTCCGTTACTAATTCTGGATCTAGGCCTTAATATTGAGCCTATCCTGATATAAGTCATGATATCCTTTCAAAAACTACATTGAATCTTTCTGATGAGTTGAAATGATTCTTTAGTCTAACTACTAGCTAAACATATGGTAAATTTTTACAAGTGTACATTACAGGCTTTGTACATCAAAACTATGTGTTTGATGGTTTTTGATGCAGTTTGAATGAAGGTTAATTTCGTTCAAACAACATCAAAATCGGAAAAACATAGTTTTAATATATAACCTAACATAATCTAACGTAACCTAACCTAAAATTCCAAAATTCCTCAAAAGCCTGTAATGTACTGTCATAAAAAAATATACTACCAAACATACTAGGAGATTTTAACTACAATACAATTGAAAATAAATTTCTTTGATTAGTTCATGGTCTAACATTTCATTCATATTGCCTGAGGTCTTGCTAACAAAATACATAAAATATAAGGTAATAATTTAGTCTAAGGGGCCATTCAAAAATTGGGATGCAGAAAGTGGTGGGGGGGGTAGGCCAGGTGTTAGTGTTGCATGAGGGTGGAGGTGGGGGTGTTAGGCCAGGTGTTACAGTATGTTAAATGGGGGTGGGGTATCACCTCAAGTGTTGTGTAACACTTCATCACCACAAATATAAAACTGGGAAATGATAAGGGTAAATGTTGGTAAATATTTGGCTAGACACATGCGGCATGTCTTTTTTCTGAACAGGATGTTTATCCACGGATAGGATGCAAAAAGTATATATGCTGTGGTTATATGGTTAAATTATTGGCAGAAATAGATTCAGCATACATGATTTAACTTAAATTCATATTTAGTAAAGGATATCTATTGCAGATAAATTAGAATTTGTCCTGTTTGTATGCGGGCCAGAGTAACTGTTATTATGGATATAGTAACCGTTATTACATTAGGCCTATCATTTGTATAATTTAGGTCTCGGGGCTACGGGGTGGGACTGCCTGTAAAGATCATGTATCACAAATTGATAGCCTTACCGATGCGTGGTAAATAATTTTACGCCTCATTGCATCCATCAGTAGTGACTTCATGCATTATTTCAACACTTGAATCATTCCCTTGCTTGAGAAAAACTTGCACTCTCACATGAAGTCATTACATACAATGGATCTAGATACACTACTCACATGATGGACAAACAACAACTGTGAATCGCTCAACCAAGTCTTCAAACAAGCCATTGATGTAGGCCTAGGCCGTATAGGAGCATTGCTAGCTGCCAAATGACATCAATATATGAACAGGATGAATTCTAATTTATTTGCAATAGATATCCTTTACTAAAATATGAATTTAAGTTAAATTATGTATGTTGAATCTATTTCGGTAAATGTACAGTATTATACCCGTCTCCCTTTCGAGGTGAAATTTATGTTTTTTCTATGGTTTTTGATATGTTTTGAACGAATCTGACCTTCAGAACTGTTGGAAATGACTCGTTTTTGAGATAACCCCCCCCCCCCCAGCCGGCAATCGAAAACGAGTCATTTCTGATGGTTTTGAAGGTCAGATTCGTTCAAAACACATCAAAAACCATAGGAAAAACATAAATTTCACCTTCAAAATTGACCTAACCTATCCTAACATATCCTAACCTAAATCACTTATAGTCTTGTAGGCAGCCCAGGAATCACTATAAATCACAGAGCCAGGCTAATGTACTTCTGAATGAGTGGAATGAGTATTCCATTCCGGTACGAAAGTAATTCAAATTCAAAATGGATGGAGCGCAGTGATTGGGCAGACATGTAACGATCACACAAACGAACACACAAATGAATGTACGAACACACACTAGATACATACAAAAAAAATGTTTATATCTCGAAAATGAAGCATTTGCGACGGAAACGCTATAGAAGGAAAGTGTCTTAGAATTAAAAAATCTATTTAATGAACATATAATAATTGCTGGATGTTAGACGGGTGTAATAGTAGAATAATACCTCTATTTCTGCTAATAATTTAGCCATATAACCACAGCAAATATACTTTTTGTGTCCTATCCATTAACTTGTCATCCTATCCATGGATAGGACGTCCTGTTCAGAAAAAAGACATGCCCTGACACAGGGGCTACATTTTTTATCAAAATTACATTTTTCTACTGTAGTTTTCTCTGCTTTGTTCGAATCTGATACCCATTTCTTGTGCAAATGAATAGAAACTATTTTTTTTCCATTCTAAAATATGGAGTGTTTCTACTTATTTGCATAAGAAATGTGTGTCAAATTCCAACAAAGCGGAAAAAACCACGAGAAAAATGTAATTCTGATAAAAAACTAGCTAACCTAACCAACCTAACCTAACCTAACCACAGAGCATACCAAAACACACTAGAAAAATGTATTTTTTTATTTTAACTTTAGGCCATGTCATTTTTGTTTTTGTCATTTTCGTTTAAACTAATGAAAATATCATTACTTAACCTAACCAATCATCAAGGGTGTACAGTTGGCCTAACTGGGCATTCAGTTGGCCTAACAGGTTAATTATTAGTTATTTCACCTAAATATCTTCTGATCTTTTCATATTAGGCACTCACTGTCACATTTCAGGCAAGTTAAGGATGAGAGAATAACACCATAATTGATAAAAACATCTGATGCTTTCTCTTCATCTAGGGCACATGATGAATCAAGTTCTCAAAGTCAGAAACCACACGAACAGCACGTCATAATTCTATCACAAACATGACCAAACTGAAACCAATTAGAAAAAAAAAATAGACAGAACAGAAACCAACCAACTAATTAAGTCGCAGAGTAGCGAAAAAATAGCCCAATCAGGAAAAATATTTTATGAAAAAAAGTATATTATAGCCAAAATATGAAATATTCACAATAAAAATGTAATTTGTGATTTTTTCTATAATCTTGCATTTCCACAAAAAATGATTAGTACCATCGTAAAGAGCATGAAAAATAGTGCTAGTGAAACACACCTCATTTCTCGTTAGCCCCTGTGTCCAGCCGAATATTAACCTAAATGTTTACTATAACACCACCACCTCCAATTTTTTTGAAAAATATATTTTTTAGTAGTTTTTGGTGTGTTCTGTTCAGATCTGCTATTCATTTATTGTGGAAATGACCCAATTAAAAGTTATGAGACATTGAAGTTTACTAAGTAAATATAGGGAATTTTGAGCATAAGCATGGGTCATTTCCACAACAAATAAATAGCAAATCAAAACAAAACACACCAAAAACTACTGAAAAATATATTTTGCAAAAAACCTAACCTAACCTAACCTAACCTTGGTAAATGTTGGTAATATTCGTTTTTTGACCCAGTCTCTCTATAATGAGAGCAAACTTTTCTGGTCAATTTTGAGGTGCTCTGCACGAATCTGCCATCCGTTTCCTGTGCAAATGCGTAGTTTTTGAGATATCATCATCTTGAAAACTACGCATTTGCACAGGAAATGGATGGCAGTTTCGTACAAAACACCTCAAAATTAACCAGAAAAGTTTGCACTCGTCATTTTCGTTTAAACTAACGAATTTAAACGAAAATATCATGACTTAACCTAGCCAATCATCTAGGGCGTATAGTTGACCTAACCGGTGTCACGTACTGAACTGTCCGCAAAACATTAGGACCGATCAATTTGTGATGCGTGATCTTTACGTACCCCCGAGACCTAAATTATACAAATGATAATGTAATAACATGTGCCAACCTTGCATGGGTATCCGCTAAATTTCGCCTGCCCTTAAACTGAAATGACACATTTATTTTTAGGATTTTTTTTTACGGCATCAAAAGACCTTCTGGTCTTTTCTTAAAATACAAGCACTATTGTATTTAGGGCAGGTCACGGATGTCTTAATTATTCCGTGATTGAAAAAAAGGTCTAAACTCTTGTTTTCATCGAGGGCAATATGGCGGATCATGTCTTCAAAATCAAGTTCACAAGATTGACACGTCATGATACTAGAACGAAAATCACCAAACTAACAAGTAACAGAAAGAAGTAGCCAAAAATAGCCAAAAAATCTCCAAAAAGGGTAGCCAAAATAAACAAACTAACCAAAATTTATATACATACATATTAAAAAGTAGAAAATATTTTTTTTATAAAAAAGTACATTTTATACAAATTTGCACAAGATAATAATTTTCGGTAATTATTCATTTTTTGACCCAGTCTCTTTTTATAATGAGAGCAAACGTTTCTGGTCAATTTTGAGGTGCTCTGCACGAATCTGCCATCCGTTTCCTGTGCAAATGCGTAGTTTTTGAGATATCGTCATCTCAAAAACTACGCATTTGCACAGGAAACGGATGGCAGATTCATGCAAAACACCTCAAAATTGACCAGAAAAGTTTGCATTCGTGCTAAACCTAACCTAACTTAGCCTAACCTAACTTAGCCTAACCTAACTTAGCCTAACCTAACTTAGCCTAACCTAACTTAGCCTAACCTAACTTAGCCTAACCTAACTTAGCCTAACCTAACTTAGCCTAACCTAACTTAGCCTAACCTAACTTAGCCTAACCTAACTTAGCCTAACCTAACTTAGCCTAACCTAACCAGTCACCTTATTTTGGAGGATATAGTTCTGCAATTGCAGTAAGGAAGTGATGCAGAACTGTAGAATCGTCAGGATGTTCTGCCAGGAACAAGTATCGTGCAAAATATTTCCGGTAATCAGGACGTCTATTCCCAGCACGTAAAACCCACGATTCACATCCTTCCATTTTTTTTACGGCACCTAAACACCTTCGAGTCTTGTCTTAAAATATAGGCAGTATTACATTTAGGGCAAATCACGGATGTCGGAATTATGCCGTGATTGGAAAAAAAATCTAAACTTTTATCTTCATCGAGGCCAACAAGGTGGATTAGGTCTTCGAAATCAAGTTCACAAGATTGACACGTCATACCAGTAGAACGAAAATTACCACACTAACCAGAAACAGAAAGAAGTAGCCAAAGCAAGAAAAAGTAGCCAAAAAAAGCCAAGAAAAATCTCCAAAAAAGGTAGCTCAAATAAACAAACCAACCGAAATTTATATACATAGCTACATATTAGAAAGTAGAAAATATATTTTTAAAAAAAGTACATTTTATACAAATTTGCACAAGATAATATATATATTTTCTTATTCAGCTTTGATTGGTTATTCAATATATATTGCTGTTATAGCTGGGTGTGACTGGGTCAAAAAACGAATATTAACCTAAATGTTTACTATAACACCACCACCTCTAATTTTTTTCAAAATACATTTTTTAGTAGTTTTTGGTGTGTTCTGTTCAGATCTGCTATTCATTTGTTATGGAAATGACCCAATTAAAAGTTACGAGACATTGAAGTTTACTAAGTAAATATAGGGAATTTTAGGCATAAGCGTGGGTCATCTCCACAACAAATAAATAGCAAATGGAAGGTCCTGTCTAACCAACTTGATTGAATTTTATGATGGAGTCCTATTGCATTTGAAACAATAAAGAGCCAGTTGATATAGTATACTTAGATTTTGCAAAGGCATTTGATACTGTTCCTCATGCAAGATTGTTGGTAAAAGCTAGAGCCTATGGTATAAGAGGTTATATAGCTGACTGGATAGAAGAATGGCTGAGAAACAGAAAACAGAGTGTTCATCTAAATGGAAATAAGTCTACTTGGAGACCTGTATTGAGTGGAGTCCCACAGGGGTCTGTGCTGGGACCTCTGCTTTTTGTTGTCTATATAAATGATCTAGAGAAGGGCCTATCATGTAAAACCTCAAAATTTGCTGATGATACAAAATTAGGCCATAATGTTAAGTCAGTAGCAGGAGCAATGACAATACAAAAAGACTTAGACAGAGTAGCAGCCTGGGCAGATAAGTGGGGGAGCTATTGAAGAATAGGGACCCCAGCCTTCTTTAGTTAGCTTTATAAGGCTAACTAATGAAAATATCATGACCTAACATAACCAATCATCAAGGGCATACAGTTAACCTATGATTGGTTAGGTTAGGTCATGATATTTTCGTTAGTTAGCCTTATAAGCCTAACTAAAGAAGGCTGGGGTCCCTATTCTTCAATAGCTCCTAAGTGGGAGATGAAATTTAATATTGATAAGTGCAAGGTTATGCATATTGGGCCAAAAAATCCAGAATTTGAATACAATATGAATGGAGTTTCGATTAAAAATGATGATAAAGAGACACTATTATCTATTTTCTGAAGTTGGTGCATCCTGGATACGGGTCTGCACGTAATACAGGGTTGTGGAGTCGGAGTCGTGGAGTTGCACGTTTCAGGGCGGAGTCGGAGTCGGTAAAAAACTTCTGACTCCGACTCCAATTTCTGTGTCCTGTGTCACCCTTAATTTCTAAATCCTAAATACTAACATTTAGGTTATTTAGTTTTTTGGTCAATAAACCTTATTCATTGATAGCCCCTAGATTAAGTTTTTTTAATATTTTTTTTTTACATTTTCAGAATATACAATTAATATTTATTTAAATATAAAATATAAAATATAAAATTTCACACTTAGTGTGGTGGTGATGAAATGTCTTATTATTATGATAATTATAGAGTGAAACACTAGAGGAGTCGGAGTCGTATATTTAAAATGTGAGGAGTCGGAGTTGGATTTTTAGATTTTTTACAATGTGTGGAGTCGGAGTCGAATTTTTACAATGTGTGGAGTCTGAGTCGGAGTCGGAAAATTTTGGACCGACTCCACAACCCTGATGTAATAACCAAAACATTTCATTTGTGTCTGTTTTATCACACACATTTGTCTCATACAAAAACTTTAATTAATAATAATAATAACAATAATAATAATATTATAATAACTTCAGCTATATTCCTATTCTTGCCCACTGAGCTATGACCTGGGAGCCTGTCTAGGGGTCCCCTAGTAGCAGTGGGGCCCTAAGCCACCATTTAGTTTGCTTATGCCAGGAAATGGCCCTGTGTATTATTAAAGACAAAATTGAAATAATCACTGTGACTTTTGAACTGCTATACATAAATAGATGAAACTTTACACACATGGATCCTCACATGATTTGTCATGAGCAAAAATCAGAATACTGCATCAGAAATCAAGGTCACAAATAGAGGTCACATGTCAAATGGAGCTTTTTAGTGTCTGCACCATAACTTTTGAGCCACTTAGTCAAAACTGAATAAAACTTCATAGACATACATATGATGATGATGTGTCTTGAGCAAGAATCAAGTTCATGCACCAAAGGTAAAGGTCACAAATATAGGAAGAGGACATTGATGTCATTCTGACATAGTTCTTGTTTTTATTGTAGGGTAATTCTACGAGAAATAGACAAATGAAGTACATGGTAACCTCTTCAAAATTCATGAAACTTGGTGTGAGGGTTGGTTTAGGTCCAAATTACAAATTTCTGAATTTTTTTGAAAATTGGTCAAGTTGGTCAAATTTTATGGCTTGACCAAATTTTGGTCAAATGAAAAAACCAATAATTTTCAAACGTAAATATCTCAGCTCCTAATTGTGGTAGTGTAGTAAGTCTTAAATGATAAAATATGTAAAATTAACTGTAGTTTCTAAATATGTATCATTTTTTTAGGGTAACAAAAATAAAATATGAATTTTTTTTTTTTTTTTTGCGATTTGGCAGCGAAGATATCATTTTTCGAAAAAAAGACCAGGAATAAAAAATGTTTATTTGATGTATGTACACCATAATAAGTAATAAAAAGTCAGCTTATCGACGATTATTATGAAAAAAAAATGACAAAAAAAAAAATCCTCCAAATTTTAACAATTTTTTGCTTTCTTTCCAGATTTTCAGTATATACCTAATTTTCTAGTATACGTAAATTTACCTAACCCTTAAAATGCCTCAAAACACAAAATTTTGTTGCGATCCTATGAAAAAACACTCAAGAAGAATTTTCTGTAACATCAAAAAAGTAAACTCTGCCATGGCAGCTGCAAGCTATGGAATTTTGGAAGAAAATCAATTACTATGCAGCAATTGCTATGTCACAATTAAAAAGAAGCCAATTGTATTAGAACATGTTCAACGTTCATCCAGAGAGCCGGAACCTGCACCAATACCTGAGCCAGACATACTTAACGAATGTATGGAGCGAAGCAGTAGCGATTCCACGAATCCACCACCATTGGAAGAATTTGTCGTTCAAGACAGGCAATTCAATAAAGATTTGCTCAGCGACAATATTTTACCTTTATTTGATGAAAGCCCTATTAAAACAGGTAATAAAACAATAGAGACTCCGTTCAGGACATTTGTTTCTTAATGCCAAATTCGTAGTTTTCTGTTTTTAAATATTAGCATCAGCACTTGAATACATATATACAAAATATTTGATATTTGATTATTTCACGCAACCTAAATTTATGAATTTGTTTTACAGCTGGATTGAAGCCGGGACAAAAACAGATAAAGGCTTCTACGAAATTCAGATCGACAACGGAAAAGGTTAAACGAAGTTTTGAAGCTGCTTATGGGGCTCCTATTGACTATTCTGAAGCTGGTCCATCCAAAAAAAGTTGTTTGGAAGATGATTTAGAGAGGCAAGACTACTTTTCGGACATAGTTATTGAAATTTGACATTTTAAATTAAATTTAATACAGTCATCGAAGTATATACTAAATTAAGTTTTATCTGTTTACATTTTTATAATCGGACAATATAATACATATACATATATTTTATGAAAAGTTTAATTAAAAATATACTAATTAAACTTAATGTCAAATACACTTTATTTCAGGTATCAAAAGGTTATGGAAGAATTAAAGGAGAAATTTCAAGCAAGTAACGATCGCAATCTTAGGTTACAAATACTATCATTGTATCCCTATCCCATTGAAAAAACTGCTGACTTCTTTGGAGCAACAAAGTATATGGTGCGTAAGAGCCGCAATCTTCAAAAACAGTTTGGGATTCTTCCTAACATTCCAAACATGACGAAAGGGAAGGTCGTCACAGCTGAAATGAAAAAAATCATTCAGGAGTTTTATGAAAATGACGAATATAGTAGGATGTGCCCGGGAATCAAAGATTATAAGTTTGCAATAAATGAAGAGGGTGAAAAAATAAAAAAACAAAAAAGACTGGTATTGTGTAACTTGAAAGAGTTATATGCTGAATATGCAAAAAATGATGAAAATCCCAAAATAGGCTTTAGTACCTTTGCTCATCTTCGACCATCGTGGTGCGTGCTTGCGGGACAAAGCGGAACTCAGTGTCTGCGTATGTACGCATCACCAAAATCCGAAACTACAAATATCAGCGTTAGGCATTAAAGATTTAGACTACAAAAAATTAATGTCTTTATCCATCTGCGGCATGGACAATGAAGATTGTATGATGCACCGATGCAAAAGATGCCCGCGAGAGGTCGGAATCAAAAATTATTTGGAAAGTTTGGACTTCATGGCGATGGAAAGATAAAATATAAACAATGGGTGTCCGTCGATCACTGTATGTTAAAAGATATCACCGAAACTCCAGAGGAATACGTGGAATCGCTCACCAAAAAAATTGCACAACTGACAAGACACCACTTCACGAATAAATGTCAGTCGAGTTACTTCAAAAATCTAAAAGAAACTCTGCCCGAAAATGAAGGTGTTTTGGTGGGTGATTTCGCGGAAAACTTCTCATTCATCGTACAAGATTGTGCCCAGGGGTTTCATTGGGAGAACTCGCAATGTACAGTGCACCCATTCGTTTATTATTCCAAAAACAATGCAGGAAAACTAATTTGCAAAAGTTACTGCTTCGTTTCAAACCGTCGCAGGCATGATACAATTCTGGTTCATAGTTTTCTCAAAAAATTAATCCTGTGCATCCAACAACAAAATTCAAACCTAACTAAAATTCATTATTTCACAGATGGATGCGGCTCAGTATAAGAATAAAACAAATTTTCTAAATTTATGCCATCATTTCGAAGACTTCAAAATTCATGCTGAGTGGAATTTTTTCGCGACATCCCACGGGAAGAATGCCTGCGACGGTATTGGCGGAACGGTAAAAAGAGCAGTCGCCAGAGAAAGCTTACGACGGCCTCTCGACCATCAAATCTTAACAGCTGAGGACTTCTACAATTTCTGCTCTCAAGAATTCCTAACCGCTATTGACTTTTTTTACGTCTCTGAGGCAGAAGTTGTAGATGTAGAGCTTTCTTTGCAAAAACGTCTGAGTGAACCTATTACTTCTATCAAAGGTACTCAACAATTACATCGCTTGTCCCAATTTCCAAGAATTCGTTGAAGGTTTATCCACTCTCTCAGAGTGCACAGTCAGTCGAAATAAGAGAGCTCATTAGAGTTTCTGCTTCGGATCAAGAACATAATACTGTCTCTCAACGCGAAATTGAAACAGGCTCTTTTGTGGGTTGTATGTATGAAAATAAACTATGGCTCGGATTAGTCCAGTCCTTTGACTGTGAATATGATGATTTTCTGATAAAATTTCTCCATCCTTCGGGCGTATGTCCCTCATACATTTTTCCTGCGCAAGATGATGTTTGTCACGTTCCAACAGAAAATATATTTGGGAGTATTGAAGCAAGTTTACGAGGAGGAACAAGAATACAATACATTTTTCCGCTTCAAGAATTAAATAACTTTTCAAAGAAGATAAAATAAATTCTATCGAATGTATACTATTTAAGATTGTCTATATAATATTTCTAAAATTTTTATCTAAGATTTGTGTATCTACTTAATAGTTATAAAAATCTTTTCAAATTCTTTTTTCTTATTATTATATTATTAGTGTCTAAAATTTGGATTCACTGGATGAGAATACTGTCTCTTAATTCATTCTCAAAGACTTGTGTACGTGTAGTATTAGGAAGAGTATTTTATACTCTGATAAGCGCTTTATAAATTAAACATTATTATTGTCAATATATTCTGTCCCTAAATATAAGAGAGGTTATGTATGTACATTGTACATATATTTTAAAAGATTTTTTCTCCTTTGGTTTATCTACATGTATTTTTTATATGATTTGAAAATTGTCTTTTTTTGGACCAACAAGTCTGTAATAAATCTTCGTGTCTGAAAAAAAATTTATTACTTAATTTCAAACTCAGTTTTGAGCCTTATAATAAACTATAAGCTGACTTTTTATTACTTATTATGGTGTACATACATCAAATAAACATTTTTTATTCTTGGTCTTTTTTTCGAAAAATGATATCTTCGCTGCCAAATCGCAAAAAAAAAAAAAATTGACATTTTTTCCAAAAAATCATAATTTTATTTTTGTTACCCTAAAAAAATGATACATATTTAGAAACTACAGTTAATTTTACATATTTTATCATTTAAGACTTATTACGCTACCACAATTAGCAGCTGAGATATTTACGTTTGAAAATTGTTGGTTTTTTCATTTGACCAAAATTTGGTCAAGCCATAAAATTTGACCAACTTGACCAATTTTCAAAAAAATTCAGATTTTTGTAATTTGGACCAAAACCAACCCTCACACCAAGTTTCATGAATTTTGGAGATGGTGGAGTGTACATTTGGCACTTTCATTTGTCTATTTGTCCTGGAATTACCCTGTACTAACTTAATGTAATACAGATAATTTCTGTTTTAGTCATGCGATTATACATGTTATTTAACTTTTCAGATAGAACTGATGTAAAGAAAAAAACATGATTCAATAGAAATGGAGTCTGGGCCTCCACTGAATCTTTCAACATCAGTTAAAGTTGAAGATTCTGTTATTAGAACTCATAGTGATGATACTGCTGAAGAGCCTGTATCAGTCAAAGGGGAATTGATTCAGCAGAGTGATGGAGATCAAAGCTTTGTTTTATTGCAGCCCTTAACCAATAATGAAAATGAGGTTTTAACTATCACTGGAGAACCTGTTAAAGAAATTCCTCAACTAGAAAATGAACTCCCATCTAAAGGAAATGACTATCTCAGTCAAGAAAATATTCATGACAAAGCAAAAAATTATAAATGCTCCCACTGTCCAGAGAGGTTTTTTCGTGCATCACAACTACGTATGCATGAAAAAAGCCATGCTGAAGAGAAGGTAAGGTAACTCAGTTATTAAGAGGTAGGCTGTTATTCAGATAGATCTACTTGTGCTGCAGATTATATTTTTAATTACTGGGTGATTATAAGCATTGAACCTTAGGCCCTTCTTTACTACTGTAGTTAATTAAAAAAAAAAAAACCCACACCTTTTCCACTGGGCCAACAAAACTGCAGTTCCAAGGATAACTAAATGAAACAAAAATCATATTAAACCCTTTATATTGTCCTTAGAATGAAAAGTGGTTTATTAAAATTGGATGAGTAGTCTTTTTAGAAATTCAGCTTGACTACAAAAGTAGAAAAAATTGCTAAGTTCATGTCATTGAATCACTCATGGCACACCATTGCATACTTGCAATCTTGAACAATGTCCTGATTCTATAATGCCAGAAGATTGGCCACCAAGTAATCCAGATTTAAATACAGTTGATTAATTCGTATAGGGATGTTTAGTTGACAAACTTTACAGACAAAATATGAAAGATGTCATTCAACTTCAAGAATGCATTTTAATAGCATGGTATGAGCTTGATTAAGACACCATTTCTACAGCACTTCACCAGTGGTGCACAAGGCAACAATTGGTTATTATACAGTAATGGAGGATACATTGAACCACTTGCTGCATTTATGTTTTCAGTTTGTTTTTTTTCATTGTAAACTTTAGTATTGAGGTAAGTCTCAAATTACCCTCCTTGTCAACTTTGTTTTAACAATGATTATTCCAGTTGAATTTGCTGAGGGATTACTCATTGGTGGTGTAGTGGTTAACATTCCTGACTCTGAATCCATCAGCCCTGGGATTTAAGACCCAGTGACAGCAGGTGGCACACAGCAAAACCCAGCTATTCATCCTTCCACACAATAAAAATTGGTTGGTAGATAAATGGGTACCCTGGGTAGTCTAGTGGTTAAGATGCTGGGCTGCTGGTGGGGTGTGGTTTGGATTCCAAATTAAACTCTAGGTTTAAGGTGGAGTGACAAGCTTGACCTTTGTTCGAATGAACAATTTGGGTGGAAGCAAAATCCAAACCAACCAACCAATCAATTTAAATAAATCCCTCTTCATTTTAAGGACACTATAAAGGGCTTAGTATGATTTGTTTCATTTAGTTATCCATGAAATTGTGGTTTTGTTGGTTTGGTGAAAAAGATGGCCACACTCTTCTCTCTACTCTACTCTCACCTTATACTTTGTATCCAGTTTTCTACTACTGCTAGGATAGTTGAAAGAAAAATAAACTTGTTTGATAACAGGAACCTCCCAGAGTTGGACTGGAAGGTCTTTGAGGCTTCCTCTTGTTCTTGTTACTCCTTGTAACACTCTCTACTGGGTCATTCTCTGTCAGATCAACCAGTGCCTAACACCCTCATCTCTCAGATTTTGCTGAAATTTGGTTTATAGGGAGTTTGTGGGCCCTGAATCCATTTCTGAAATTATAAGGTCAATCCGACCAACGGTTCAAGAGATATGACCTCGGGAAATTTGAGGTCACTTGCGAGGTCACTAACATTTGGCGACCCATAACTTGGGTAATAATGGTCACAATTATATAAAAGTATATATATTTAGAATCAGAAAATGACAAGGAATCCAAATATGCAAGTTTTAGAACTCTAGGTTGAAAAATAAAAAAGTTACACTGTAACCAAAATTTGAGGTCACGATTTGACCTCTGGGGTATCAAATGAGAATTTTTTTTTTAAATGTAAAAAATGAAGGCATAGGCATTGGCTATTAGAATCAGCAAAAAAAAGTTTGTTTATGTTAGTATTTTTCATGTAACTAACATATAAGTGAACACCATATTCATAAGTTGTGCGTCAATTCTACCTATTTTTTCACACAAGCTCATAATTTGACCTATAGAAATTAAAATTACATTTTTTTATAGATATAAAAACAAAGGCAAAAAATGTAATTGTATTTCACTGCTAATCTACACTGGCAATAATAGTTATAATAGTGAAAGGGGAAGACCTACTTAGAGGATTCATGTGCTAGCCTAATACAATTTTTGCATGCTCGATGCTCTCATCAATTTCTTTTTGTGGAAAAATGTATTGAATTCTGCTGCCTCCTCTTAGGGTAGGACAACTCATTACAGTTAATATATGATGTCCTGGCACTGCACATGAATCCTTGTTTGATGGATAATAATATGCACTTGATCCTGATGACCCAGAGGGATGTAGAAAGTTCACAGTGAAATCATCAAACTCTTCACAATATTCCTCCACAATTCCATACCAAACTTGCATGTCATAAATGCAGCCAACATACTCTCCTGGTTTGACACATTTTAGGTTACCAAGCATTGCAGGTTCATTAGTAAAATGACTTTTCCTTATTTTCTTTTCTCCAATGCCACTTGAAATGGGATACACCATCAGTTCTTCCTTGTTTAGGGGAACAAATCTATGATATTTCTGAGTTCCAGGAATAGCCCTACTATCCTTGAATCGATGTTCCAACCGTTCTTCTGCATCTTTCAAATCAGCTGGTTACAAAGAAAAAATTTATCTTCTTGCTCAAGTTTTCTTCACAAAACTGAAACATGTGTTCTGGTGTAAGAATTTGCCTCTCTGTAGTTCTCTGCAAACTGGCACGAGCAGTAGCTCTTTTCACTGTTCCTCCAATCCCATCACATGCATTTTTGCCATGGGATGTAGCAAAGAAGTGCCATTCACAAGACAGACCAAAATCCTCTTCATGGTAAGAGAGATTTGTGACGTTGTATCTGTTCTTATATTGGCCAGCACATCCATCTGAGAAATAGTGCACCTTCTTCAATTGTGGGCATCTGAATTTAACATATGTCATAAGCTTCAATATGAATGAGTAAACCATTATAGTGTTGTGTTTTAGTGATGCAAATAAGAAACAGACACTAAAATGGCTAAGTTCCTGGTCTGCAGATGATCTATAATAGATGACAAAAGGGTGAACTGTACACTGTGAATTGTCCCAGTGAAACCCTTGGGCAGCATCCTGGACAATGAAAGAATAATTCTCAGAGAAATCACCTACTATAACTACTTCGCTCTGAGGTGGTAGTGTTTCTTTCAACTGCTTGAAGTACTGTGATTGTTGCTGAGCAACAAAGTGATGACGAACCATGCGGGATATTTTCATGCTAAGGGATGATAAGTATTCATGAAGTGGCTCCACCTTATCAACCATTGTACAATGGTCAACAGTCACCCATTGCCTGTAAGATATTTCATTTGGAGCTGATTTCACACTGTCAAGTAACTCAAGAAAATCCAGGACACCCTCTTCTCTTGGGCAATCATTGCAAAGTTGCATCATGCAAGTCTCTCTTTCTGTACTGCAGACACTGTAATCCATAAGATCCTTGTATGAAAGACCTCTTTCTCCCAATGCAGCCAGCTGCAATTTTGGATTTTGATGGTATGTGCAGACACAGACAGAATGAGTCCCACCACTACCGGCAAGCACACAATATGATGGCCGTAATTTTGCAAATGTGGAAAATCCTATTTTGGGATTCTTTTCATCATTTTTATATAGTTCAAACATCTCTCTTAAATTCCCGAGGACCAATCGTTTTTGCACCTTCAGCACTGATAACTTTCACGCAATCCTTTTGGCCAGGACACATACGACTAACCTCTTCTGACTCATAGAATCTTCTAACTATATCTTTGTGTTCTTCAGATATCACTTTTCCTTTGCTCATTAGTGGAATCTTCGGAAGGATTCCATGTTCTGATTTAAGTGAACGGCTTCTTTTCACCATGTATGTTGTAGTTTGAAAGAAACTAGCTGTTTTTTCAATTGTGTATGGTGATAGTGTCAATATTTGTAGTTTGTGATGGTGACATTTGCTCTCCAGGAATGACTGTTTCAATTCATTCATTAATTTGTCTAGATGTTTTTCAGATTTAGTTTCAGGTTTTGAAGTATCACTTACCTCCTCGGTAATTTGAACACCATAACTGAGTTCTAGCCTCTCCTTCAGGTGTTTCTGAGCAGATGATAGCTTACCACGAGCCTTGCGCTTTTTCTGGCTTAATGACAGCCCTTCTGAAAAGAACAGAAAAAAAGGTTTCACACACCTGAATATTAGTAATTAAATATTAATTATAGTACCTTAAATGCTATATAATTGGCTATATAGTAGATCAAACAGACCTTGTAGTAAAGTATAAGTTATTATATTAATTTATTACTTACTTTTTTTAACTGGTGTTTGGTCCAGAAATGCTAGAACTGGTTCAACTGAAGTTGAAGGATTTTCCTTTATCAAGCAATCACTGTCATTGTCCAGATCTTGAATTGAAGAGATGTTACTCAAGCCACTGATAGTAGATGATTCATTTGAATCCTGCTCAGACTCGTTGTTTTCAGTGGTACTAAGTATAGTGGGGTTTTTCATTATCAGTGTCCAGCAGTTCACACACAACAATGAGTCTTTTTTCACTCTTCCAGCACATTTTTCAACAAGTACATCAGTCACTTTTCTAAGATTGATTGTTATGCGTTTCTTGTGTTTTTGAATAGGGTCCTGGCAGTATTTCAAGTGCCGAACCATTGTATTTTGATCTGTAAAGATATAGGATTTACAATTAGGTAATATATATTTTTTAGAAAATATATAGCTACACACACTTAATATTTTAGGCCTTGATAGTCTCTGAGGCTCATTAAAACACCATACCCACCAGCCACCCACAGTGCTGGCTGGAACTGTACTAACCTGTAGACAAGGAATTTTGCAACTATCTGTGTTGATTCTGCACTTAGACAAGTAGCAACATGTTTCAACAGGTTTGTTTAGGCTACATGTGAGCTTAGTCTTCCCCTTTCACTATTATAACTATTATTGCCAGTGTAGATTAGCAGTGAAATACAATTTTTATTAAATTCTTGGAGCTTGAGGTCAAATTGATAGCTAAGATATAAAAATTCCTTGAAATGACAAGCAATTTATAAATATGGTGTTCACTTATAAGTTAGTTACATGAAAAGTACCAACATAAACAAACTTTTTATGATTGTTTCTATTAGTCAAGAACTCTGACTTTGTTTTTTATATCTATAAAAAATGTAATTTTAATTTCTATAGGTCAAATTATGAGCTTAAGTGTGAAAAAATAGGTAGAATTGACACACAACTTATGAATATGGTGTTCACTTATATGTTAGTTACATGAAGAATACTAACATAAACAAACTTTTTTTTGCTAATTCTAATAGCCAATGCCTATGCCTTCATTTTTTACATTTAAAAAAAAAATTCTCATTTGATACCCCAGAGGTCAAATCGTGACCTCAAATTTTGGTTACAGTGTAACTTTTTTATTTTTCAACCTAGAGTTCTAAAACTTGCATATTTGGATTCCTTGTCATTTTCTGATTCTAAATATATATACTTTTATATAATTATGACAATTATTACCCAAGTTATGGCTCGCCAAATGTTAGTAACCTCGCGAGTGACCTCAAATTGCCCGAGGTCATATCTCTTGAACCATTGGTCGGATTGACCTTATAATTTCAGAAATGGATTCAGGGCTCACAAACTCCCTATAAACCAAATTTCAGCAAAATATGAGAGATGAGGGTGTTAATTTCAATTTTTTTTGGTTGATCTGACAGAGAATGACCCTACTGCTGAGCACATCCATACTTGGTGGATAATGGGAACCTGCTACCAACAGGTCTGCTTTGAATAAGGGGCAATATCATTGTGTTGAATAGCAGCCATGGACCAATCCAGTTTTTGGGAGGGTGGGTGAAGTCTGTTGCACAATTCTGTCCTGTGGGTTACTAGGACCCTATCCCATCCCTATTCTGTCCTTTTAGCTTGTTAAGGATGCTTTCCCTCTGACTGTGCAAAAAAAAAATTCTATTCTTTTAGTATTAAGTCATCATCTCTACTTTTACTGTAAGGATGCTTTCCCTCTGACTGTGCAAAAAAAAATTCTTTCTTTTAGTATTAAGTCATCATCTTTACTTTTACTGTAAGGACCCTACTGCTACATCATGCGTGGGAAGGGGGGCTTTGGAACCTTTATAAATAACATCATTTAATGCTCATAGGTTGTGAGAGACTGGGATGGAGGGGGCCCAGGCATAGGGGCGCGATTAATGGAGTGTGACCAGTTCCCCCATTAAGCCCATTCCTAATGTGTAATGGTCTGACCAACCCCATGTGACCATTCTTTGGTGACCATTTGTGGGTGTTTGGCTGTTACTGCCCAGCTGGCTGCCAGGCCAGTGGAAAGTCTCGGATGTAGCTGCAGGATCTGGTGGGATATCCCTTGAACACTGGATTCCAAGAGTCTGGCTGTTGGTGAGTGGTTAGTAAGACTTAGTAAGGAGCTGCATCTTGCTGACTCCTGGCAGGAAATCTACAATGCAGGGCATTGCAATGCTTGTCAGTTGGTAGCTGTGACACGTTTGGGACTGTCCAGCCATGGGGAAACCCTTGGTCAGTGCAGCAGTAGTGAGAGGTGTAGTCTTCTGGAAAGGGTGAACATCACTGGCAGATAGGCAGATGCAGCTTGTGTAGGAAGAATTCACTGACCCCCTCAATTTTTATGTACTAGTCAGAAAGTTTTCGGTAGTTTTTTTTGCTAGAATGCGTTATCTTATTCAGTTTATTCAGAGTTAGAAAAATAAGTGAAATGACTGGATTGCAGCAGAAACTGAAGGCTGTGTGAGCGAGGTGTGGAGTAAATCAGTGAGTGACAAACTTCAAAGAAGCTTGCTTCGAGAAGAACAACTACTCATGCAGTTGTATGAGAAACTAGAGGAGAGGGTCTGGTGGCTCAAGTTGTCCAGATTGGCTGTTGGAGGTGTGGTGGTTGCTGCTGCAGCTGTGCCCTCTACCCTGGAGCTTATTCATAGGATAGCTACCCTGGAAAAGCAGTCCAATGGTGGACTGGACAGAACTTGAGACTGCAGAGAAAGGGTAGAGGTGCAACTGGGGGCCATGGTGCAAAATCAGTGTCAGGAATCACCAGCAACCCATGTGGAATGCATGGAACTGCGACGCAAGGTGGAGGGAGGGGAGGGCACAAAGAAGGGGCTGATAGAGAAGGGTGGGAAGGGGCCATAAAGAAAAAGAGTGGGATGGGGCCTACTGATGGTCCAAAGAAACTGAAGGATGTAGCTGTTGGTTGGGTCAGGTCAGGTGCTGTAAGTGCAGCTGGGTCTATGGGTGGCGATGGGTATTGAAAGGTCTTGGGCAAGAAGGCTGTGAAGGTGAAGCCTGAGACCCCAGTTGCTGCTCTCAGGACTTCCAACTGATTTAGTCTCCTGTGCGCAAAGGAGGAGGACACCATTTTGATTGGGGACTCACAGATCAGGGGCCAGGAATACTTTGCTTCTGCAAACTGGGACAGGAGGAAGATAAGGTGCTTACCTGGGTGGGGAATGGCGCACTTAAGGAAGGAGGTAGAGAAGCTGTGCGTGGCTAGTCGGAGGACTGCGATCATTGTCCACGCTGGTGGCAATGACCTGTTCCTCAAAGGTGGTAGGGTAGGTCTTACAAAAGGGATCATCACCGAGATCATGTCTCTTGCGGATGATCTAAAACTGAAGACAGACAGGGGAATGTTGATGGGTATTTTACCGCGGATGAATGCCAGTGACCACATGCTCAGTAAGGTCATTGGCATCAACAAGAGGGTGCAAGACCCTGAACCGCACCCTGAACTTGTTTTTGCTGGAAACTTGGAGGCTGCACGGTCAACTGATTGAGGTTTTCAAACTCTTACGCGGGTTCAATGATGATTTTAGAAGCATGTTTAGTTTAAATGATAACCCAACTCGCAACAATGGTTGGAAGTTGGATTTGAAACGGTTTAGGACTAATGTGTGTGGGAATTACTTTACCTATAAGATCTATGACACGTGGAACAGGTTACCTTCAGAAGTTGTGAACAGTTCCTCTATGGATCACTTCAAGAAAAGGTTAGACCAAATCTTGCACACTATTTGAGTGTGTTGAAAATTTTTCCTGGCACCCGTTGCCATTGGTACCTCTTCAGTATGGGCTGGCAGCAATGTTGAGGGAGTGTGGAGTGCATTCTGGGACCAGTTTATGGTGCTGCAGTCTGCTGCCATACCCTCAAAACTGGTCACCTCTGCTTCAACGCAGCCGAAGTGGTTCAATCATGACATCACTTCGGCTATCCAAAATAGGAAAGTAGCGTATAGGAGGGCGAAGGCCAATCGTTCCCATGAGAACACTGAAGCGTATGTCCACCTGTGTAGGGAAGTGAAGGCGAAGGTTAGGCTAGCGAAACGTAACGAAGAACTACGGGTGGCAAGCCTCTGCACAAAGGTGCTGGCCTGGATAATGTTCGATGTACCGCGACAGTCATTGCCGATAGAATAGACAAACTGAGTGTGTTTAAGGCTCCTGGGCCAGACCAGTTTCTCTCCAGAGTGTTGCGGGAGATGCGCGACCAGGTGGCTCCCCACCTGGCTACAGTCTTCAACAAATCATTGGAGATGGACCAGGTGCCTGGTGACTGGAGAGAAGCCAACTTGACCCCTATCTTTAAGAAAGGGGATCACGAAAGTCCAGGGAACTATCGTCCCATTAGTCTCACTTCAGTTGGGGGTAAATTATTAGAGGGGATAATAGCAGATAGGATCGTTGACCATTTGGATTCCTACAAGCTGCTTGGGGACTCCCAACATGGGTTTAGACAGCATAGGTTGTGTCTCACCAACTTGCTCGAGTTTTTCCACATCATGTTGAGTGAGTGTGATAAGAGTAGAGCGATTGATATACTTTATCTCGACTTTGAGAAAGCCTTTGATAAGGTACCTCACTGCTGGCTAATGGCGGAAGTGCGCGTGCTGGGTATTGGTGGGGAAGTAGGTAGGTGGATTGAAGACTGGCTGAAGAATAGGTGGCAGAGGGTTAGGTTGTAATTAAAGGCGATAGTTCGGGTTGGGCCTTGGTCACTAGCAGGGTTCCTCAGGGTTCCATTTTGGGGCTGCTGCTGTTTATCATTTACATAAATGATATAGACGGTGGCATCGTCAGTCGGATCGTCAAGTTCGCTGATGACACCAAGCTTGGGGCCAACACACAGTATAATTAATGTAAAGAATGACGCTTGTGTAGAAGAGCATTCTGCACAATCGGATGATCCCAGGTTTGATTCCCGGGTGGTACCTCATTTTTCATTTGTTCGTTCTCCCTCCTCATCTTGTGCGGAATGCTCTTCTACACAAGCGTCGTTCTTTATATATATATATATATATATATATATATATATATATATATATACACACGGTAAATACTCAATAAGTCAGGCTATATAGGGCTCTAGCCAGTCTGACTCATTGAAAAGTCTGACTCATCGTGAATTACCTTAATTATAGTGATGGGACGATACCAAAATTTTTAACGATTCCGATTCCGATACCACTAAAAAGTCTCGATTCCGATTCTCAATATTTTTAAATATAATTCTATACTTGTTTTTCTGGAAATTGTCATATTTTACTCTGGTAAGATTAACTATTTACATTATGAGTATGGTAGCTAATATAAATTATAAATTATAATAGATTGGTTTAAAAATAAAAATCAACTGTAAGTTGTAACAATTCATTTTAATCTTCTTGATTACACATCATGGATATACATGTTTTAATGTATAGCTACAATACAATAAAAATAAAATTTGTTATCCTCTTTCATTTAAATTTTAAAGTTTACATTGCAAAACTGGTTAAATTAAAAGTTAAAGAATCGTTTTAAGAATCGGAAATCATGGCACAATTCTCTCGATTCCGATTCCGATTAATCGTCCCATCACTACTTAATTACCCCCCTATTTACCCCTAAAGAGACATACATACTCTCTAACCTTTTAAGTTTGATTAGTGAGGGTCTAATACAATGTTCAAAATAAACAAAATAAACATTAAAAAACAATAAAACTTTGTTTCACTTACTGTTGCTGGAATTATTTTGAGCGTGAAACACACAAATTTTTATTGTTTACCTTTTCATACAATACAGTATTAAAAAACATTTCACTTAGTAAAAGAAACAAAATAATAATGGAACTTAACATAGGAAATAAAACACTTCTCTCAGTAAAATAAACAAAAGAATAATAGCACTTGACAGAGGATGAGTCCTACTCATCCCAAATACCGACTCATCGAAGTCTGACTCATTGAAGTCCGACTTATCAAAGTCAGACTCATTGAGTATTTACTGTATATATATGTATGTAAAGAACGTTCCGCACAAGATGAGGAGGGAGAACAAACAAATGAAAAATAAGGTAACCACCCGGGATCTTCCGATTGCTGGTCAGATATGCTATCCACTACACCATGGGCCTCGATTAGTCAGAAGTCGTAATTCTCCTACATACGAGCAGAAACCAATACCCCGAGGGGGCACCTTCGCATGCCATACATATATATACATTTTAACTGCAAACAACACACAGTATAAATATATAATTAATGTAAAGAACGACGCTTGTGTAGAAGAATGTTCCGCACAAGATGAGGAGAGAGAACGAACAAATGAAAAATGAGGTAACCACCCGGCAATCAAACCCGGGATCTTCTGATTGCCAGTCAGATATGCTATCCACTACACCATGGGCCTCGATTAGTCAGAAGTCGTAATTCTCCTACATACGAGCAGAAACCAATGCCCTGAGGGGGCACCTTCGCATGCCATACATATGTATACATTTTAACTGCAAACAACACAGTATAATTAATGTAAAGAACAACGCTTGTGTAGAAGAACGTTCCGCACAAGATGAGGAGGGAGAATGAACAAATGAAAAATGAGGTAACCACCCGGAATCAAACCCGGGATCTTATTACCAGTTAGATATGCTATCCACTACACCATGGGCCTCGATTAGTCAGAAGTCATAATTCTCCTACATACAAGCAGAAACGAATGGTGTAGTGGATAGCATATCTGACCAGCAATCGGAAGATCCCGGATTTGATTCCCGGGTGGTTACCTCATTTTTCATTTGTTTGTTCTCCCTCCTCATCTTGTGCGGAACGTTCTTCTACACAAGCATCATTCTTTACATTAATAATACTGTGTGTTGTTTGCAGTTAAAATGTATATACAGTAAACTTCCCAAATAACGGCACCCTCGGGGATTTGAGAGTGCCGTTATTGCAAATTTTCCATTGTCTCGGAAGTTTTTTTTAAATGTATTTAATGCGTAAATAAAGGGGGATAAATAAGAAATAGAGCGATAATGAACACTACTTTATTAACTGGTAAATGCACAGTACGTAAATAAAGCAAAAAGAACATTTTAAAATTGAAAAAATACTATTCTAAATTCTCCACCACGAGTGCTTCATCTGTAGAGGGTGCATTTTCTTCAATTGATTTCTTCAAGAATTTTCTTATGTCACCTTGTTGCGCGGATGCTTGTTTTTTTTGTTAACATCGTGTTTTTAAGCATATGTGCTTGCAGTACTTCTTGCATATTGAAGCTTGGATTTTGTTAAAAAAAAACTGAGAACCGTGTCCATGCACGATTGTGCGGCGGCCCAAGTTGTTCTTTTTTGTGTTTTCTTCTCAGTAACTTTCGGAGACATTGCGAGAGGGGGTGTATTCACTTATAATTTAACGTTATAAATGTAGCACTGAGCGTTCCACGTGTTGTTGGTACAGAGTTCACTTTCAAAATGGCGCTGGATGTAAACAAAGTCATGCGCGCTGCCGTTTTCTTTACTGTACAACAATTTTTAAAAGTGCCGTTATCTTGAGTATTCCGTTATTTTGAGTGCCATTATTTCGGAAGTTTACTGTATATGTACGGCATGCGAAGGTGCCCCCTCAGGGCATTGGTTTCTGCTCGTATGTAGGAGAATTACGACTTCTGACTAATCAAGGCCCATGGTGTAGTGGATAGCATACCTGACCGGCAATCGGAAGGTCCCGGGTTCGATTCCCGGGTGGTTACCTCATTTTTCACTTGTTCATTCTCCCTCATCTTGTGCGGAATGTTCTTCTACACAAGCGTCGTTCTTTACATTAATTATACTGTGTGTTGTTTGCAGTTAAAATATATATATATATACACAAGGAGTGATTAAAACGTATCAATAATTTTACTGCTACAGACAAATGAATTGAATGCAAATAAGAAATAACCATTTACATATGTGAGTCTTCCTGCCCTCTGGCATCTGCAGTCTGAAGCAAAATCTGCTATCATGGGTCAGTAGTTCGTTGGAGTGCTTAAAAGGAGGGTGTGTTTTTGCAGTATGTATAAATCTCTGAAATGGAATAATGTGTGTTTGGAGATGAACAAAATGATTAAATTAGTTTTTGGAAATGATGCCCTCAGTGTAGCTAATGTTTAAAAATGGAGAAACATCACTTGAAGACAAGGAACACAGTGGCCACCCTTCCACTTCTCGTATGGATGAAAATGTCCAACAGATTTGATTTCTGGTACAAGCAAATGTTTCTCCATTTTTAAACTTCTTGTGCCATTTGTAAATGTTAGCTACACTGAGAGCATCATTTCCAAAAGCTGTTTTAATCATTTCATTCATCTCAGAACACGCGTTGTTCCATTTCAGATATTTATATGAAGTGCAAAAACACACCCTCCTTTTAAGCACTCCAACCAACTACTGACTCAGGGTAGCAGATTTTGCTTCAGACTGCAGACGCCAGAGGACAGGAAGACTCACATATGTAAACAGTTATTTCTTATTTGCATTCATTTGTCCGTAGCAATAAAATTATTGATACTTTTTGATCAGTCCTCATATATATATATATATATATATATATATATATATATATATATATATATATATATATAGGGTGGCACAAAAGTCGTGTATCATAGGAATTTTCAATGTTGCTCTAATATATTTTTTTTATTTTTTTTTTTACAGGGGGATGGCTGTGAAATTAACAATAGATGAGAGAGTGAACTTGGTTTTAATTCATGGAATAGGGTACCAGGTACTACAAATTGATGAATTGGTACAGAATTTAAATTATATATATATATATATCACTTGAACAGAATGCGCAAATCTGCTTGAGCGAGCCCCTAGGCCAGTGATGGCGAACCTTTTTATCCAAGTGTGTCACTTGCATACATGCATTTTAAATTTAACTACAAAATCATAGATAGCTGACTTATTAATCGAAAGTACTAGGGCATAGATGATTTATTGCAGTTTTTCATCAGAATACCAAACATTTTCAACATCTATCGCGTGTCACTGCTGACACGCGTGTCATAGGTTCGCCATCACTGCCCTAGGCAATCGCCTAGTTCGCCTATATATATATATACAGGCCCGGATTTAGCTATAGGCGAACTAGGCAATCGCCTAGGGCCTCGCTCAAGCCATTCTGTGCATTCTGTTCAAGTGATATTAATGATTTAGAACTCTATGAAGAACTTAAAGTACTTTGCAGGTTTATACCTGAGAAAACAGATCTCGGAAATGCCCTTGTTTATATAGTGCAAAAACAACTGAGATTTATCCTAATGTTTATGTTGCACTTCGAATAGTATTAACCATCCCAGTTACTGTTGCTTCGGCTGAAAGAAGTTTCTCGCATCTCAAACTTATTAAAACATATTTGCGTTCCACCCTGTCTCAAGCGAGATTGCAATCATTAGCTACGGTATGTTATCAATAGAAAACGATATAACAAATTCATTAGATTATTCTCAATTAATTGAAGAGTTTAGCTCGAAGAAAAGTAGAAAAGCATTGCTCTAATATTCAAGGAGTATCTGAACCAAATATTAAAGCATTAATATTTAGCCTGATAAGTCGATCGCTCACTATTATAAAAAATGAAATGTCAACATCTCTTATACATCACATATGAAAAATATTTGTATACTATGGAAAGTCATTACCTAGAATATTATATAAATCTTAGAAATCATTGTCTTATATTTTTGATACAAATCTTGATTCATATTATAATTTATACTTATTTGTATGGTTTATTTATATTTCTTATACAATTTCCATGCGTGATTATTTTGGTTTGGTTTAATTTTTAAGTGCTGGCATAGTTCTGTCTATGCGGGATTCTAATATTGCTGGTATAGTACCGATAATTAAGTCCATATTTTCATATATATAGGCCTAGGGCCTCGCAATTTCTAGATCTGCCTAGGGCCTCGCAACTTCTAGATCCGGTCCTGTATATATATATATATATGCCTAAATCAAATCCCTAAGTGGCACCAATAGTAAGCCACCTTTCTTTACCATTTAAGTCAGATTTTGTAAATTGGTCAGATTTTCTTGTATGACATTATTTTGAGGTTAATCTGAGTTAACCTTACCTAACCTGAAACAAATCACTAGGTGTGTAAAAGCCCAAGGTAGCATGAAGTATGACTTACTTGATTTTGAGTTTTTTAATTAAAATCTTAATGCAGGTGAAATTTGAAAAATTATTATTTTATATGGTAAAAATGCACTTTCTCTAAACTTTCTGATAGAACACCCCACCCCCTCAACCTTAACAGAAGTGAAAGTGATTAAAAATTTGAAAATATAGAGTATATAATCTGTTGAAATGTTGTGGCTACTTGGGCATTTATGACGACCCTATATGTAGCGTCTACCAGGGTTATTTAATCTGCTTTTGGCAAGACCTCAAAAATAAGAAACTAGCTAATTGATGGAAAGTCTTACTTTTATCAGTGAATGACCTACCTGCTATAAGCTATCTATGGTATAAATATAAATCTTATATCTATGGTACTTGCTGAATAATTAGTGAAAAATGGCAGTCCACTCCCATCAGAGTTTTGGGGCGAAGTGGTCCTAGCTACCGGGGCTAATTGGTCCAGGTTCCAAAAGTCTGTTAGCTTTCACTTGTAATCCACTGTTTGCTCAATGACTGTCACAAGAACACGTTTTTACACTAGTAAGTTTGTCATTTGTTGTTTATCTTTATATATATATAAATTATTATTTTTTTTTTTCAAACACTTAGGTAATGCTGCAGGCTACTTTCAATGTAATGGTTGCTAATATTTACATTAGAACAAAGACTTCTCACTTCACTATAACAACTATTAGCTAGTTGTTCTTTTTCCAGAGCCTTAAATAGGCCCTGAAGTTTTGGTATTCACTGTTTAGGATGTGTGTGTTAATTGTAAAAGGTATTGTGCCTTTCACAGTGAGAGGTCCATCATGAAGAAGCTGCTGTTGACCTGATCCATGGCTTCTCATTTGGGCCAAAGGAACTCTGAAGTATTTGGGGTTTGAATCATGAACTTTACTGTTATGCTATCAGGGTGCTGGCCTTCTTTGAAGATAGGCTGTACCTTTTCAAGAAAGAATAAACCCAGTCCTTTCATCCTTAAACTTACAATATTTACGCAGATGTTTGGCTGTTGAAGTGTTCTCTTTCTTACAGGCTTTAGCATACTCTTGCACATAATTGCACACTTCAGTAGGAGTCAAACTGAAATCCCACTTTGCCATGATTACAAGACACTTGGCTAGTTCATTTTCACTATGAACTGGTAGGCCAAACCTAGCTCCTGGCCTCTTAGTATTATCTGCTCCTTGTTCATCTGTATTTTTCAAATGTCTCAAAAGTGTGGTCTTACTAATGTTCATTTGCTTAGCAGTGTCTCTGGCACTCTTTCCATGCACTTGAACAGCAGTAAGAGCATCAGCTAACTTTCTCTCACGATCATCTGTACTGCTCTTATTCTTATATGTTCAAACCATTTTTCCTGAAAGTCACCTGTAGCTAGAGCATCACTAAACAGAATAAACACTTGGAACATACAAACAAAACAGATTATTGCAAGTATATGTCATTACATGCATAAAAATGGTACTATTAATTACATGTTTACAAAAAAAATGCAGGTGAACCAAATAGCCCCAGTGATGAAATTTCACTGGGGCTAATTGGACTGGAAGTTTGATTAATAATAACCTACAATTCACTGCATATTTATAAAAATTGCACATTTGCCCTTCAACAACAACTAATTGACAATACTTTCCCAAAGCCATTTTGAAATTGAAGCAAAACTGTGGGCACCAGGTGAGGTCTTGCCAAACACTGGTTTTTGAGACAACAAGTTTCACCAAAGGGTTGTTTTGCACCATTTTTACTACTTTTATTAAAATGTTCCTCAAACTCACTAAAATCCACTAAATAACATGAAACTCAGTCTAAACATGTAAAAGAGCTTCCTCTATCATAATCCACTGGCAAATTTAAAAATTTCTAATTTGTTAATTAATTAATTAATTGAGGCAGACTGATTAGCCCCAGACCATTACCTGGACCAAATAGCCCCAGTCAACACTATATATGGGGAAGGAATTATATGCAGATGATATATAGAAGTTAATTGCAGATTTAAAAGAGGACAATGTGTATATATGAACATCCTCTAATATGCAATTTCTTCTATAATAATGGTCATTGTAAATTTGGAGACAGATGCAAATTCTACCAGCCAGACATCTGCAAGAATTATGCAAAATATGGAACCTACAAATATGGGAAAAAATGCTACTATGAACATCTCCTGATGAACCCAAAGGACAAAGTTTAAATGACAATAGGAATAACAATAAGCAAACAAAATTTTTTTTCAATATCGCAGACATGATACGGCTGCTAAATGTCATCCAATGCATGCAGTTGACACAGCTGGAAACCCCCGAGCCAAACTGCTTCTGGGCAAGAAGCTACCAGAACAGGTAGGTAGAAATGGATCTCTGGATCTCTCTCAGAAGACCATAGGGCAACAAAACAAGTGAAACTGAAGGAAAATGAACTTGAAATGCACAAGGGGCAACGAAAAGCAAAGACCATAAATATTGTCCTGGCTAATATTCAAGGAATAAGACCAAACCAATCACTCAACAAAGTTTTGTACCTGAAAGGATTTATGGCTGAAACAAGGGTGGACATCACATGCCTCACAGAAACTCATCTTAAGGATTATGAAGGAAATTGTGAAAACTGCGAGCATTGTATTGATAAGAAAGAGAGAAATATAGAGGGCTTCAACTTACTAAGAGCAGATAGAACAATGAGACGTAAAGGTGGCTGTGCTATATATGTACATGAAGATCATATGACAGAGACGATAATAAGTAAATCAAACAGCTTTGTGGAACTCCAAGCGGTGAAAATAGAACAACTAAATATGATACTGATAGCATCTATAGACCTCCAAACACCCCAACTGAAAATTCTCGGAGGCCATTGATGATATCAGAAAGCTAATAAAGGCCATAAACTCTCCATTCCCCAGTATAATAATCTGTGGAGACTTTAACTTCCCATTTATAAAATACAAAAAGGTGGATAGGAATATATATATATATATATATATATATATACCAGGACAAGGGGGGCACAAGAGAAGACCAGGAGCAAGCAAAAATGTTGATGGCTCTCGCAAATGAGATTATGCTGACACAGGAGATAACAGAAAATACCAGAAAAAATAACTGCCTAGATCTGGTATTCATGAACATGAACTTGATTGCTGATATAAAAATAACCCCAACCCTTATCTCAGACCAAAACTTAATCAAGATATCAACAAATATGACAACAACTTTAAAAGACAATATACATATTGAGGAAAGAAGCAAATTTGGGGCCTTTTAACTTAAACTCCAAGACTATAAATTGGGAAGCAATCAGATCGCACATGGCCCAAATAGAGTGGAGAACAGTTTTAGAGACGAAAACAACTGAAGAAATGCTAAGAACCTTGGAAGAAAAAATTCTGAGAATTTTCGAAAAATATGCTCCGAAATCATAGCCAAAAGGAAAGAGGAGTGGCTAGAGAGGCAAAAGAGAAGAATATTCTGCAAAAGAAAGAGAGTGGAGGCAAAGTTAGCCAACTGTGGAGATAATGCCAGCAAAGTAATACAAGAAAAACTGGAGGGTATCGATAGGGAAATACAAGCCCTGATTAAGGACCATACAAAGAGGAAAAGGTGGTAGAAGCAATAAAGGAAAATCCAAAATACTTTGAAAGCTATGCAAAAAGGAAAACAAAAATGCATGCCACTATTGGGCCTTTAAGGAAGAGAAATAATGAACTAACCAATGATCCAAAAGAAATATCTGAAACATTGAGAGCCCAGTATGGATCAATTTTCAGTACCCCAAAAAGTGACAAAGCAATACCGTACCTGACATAGATGCATTCTTTGAAGAGAAATTGCAAGGAGATTGTATAACAGACTTTGATTTTACCCAGAAGATGTAGTGAGAGCTATAGGACAAATGAAACCACAGTCAGCTGCAGGTCCGGACAATTGGAATGCATTATTGGTTAAAAACTGTAAAAATGGAATAGCTACACCTTTATACTGGATATGGCAAAGATCCCTAGACACCAGGGTTGGTACCCAAAAACCCAGCACAATATTGAGAGAAAATTTATGATGTCTTGGAGACACTGGAAAGATTCAATGAAAATCAGCATGGATTCCAATCAGGTAGATCATGCCTATCACAACTAATAGAACACTACTACACTATCCTAGATGCACTGGAAAGCAATGACAACTATGATGTCATATACATGGATTTTGCTAAAGCTTTCAACAAATGTGATCATGGTATAATAGCACATAAAATGAAACATATGGGAATAACAGGCAAAGTGGGAAAATGGATCTACAACTTCCTCAGAGAATGTCTACAGGTTGTCAAAATTCAGGGTACAGGGGGTCCTTGTTATTCAAGGATAATGGGGACTGAGAAATCACCACTTTACCTTAACACAATAAATGACACTCAAAATTATGGCTTTAGTGGCTTCTTCCTCTCCCACCTCCTTCCGAATATCCTTGTGTAAGCTTAAAGCATTCTCCTGGATGAGGGCTAAGTTTACGGGTGTGTGCTGGTGATACAGCTCTTCTATCCATGTTGTTAGTCATCTTTCCATAATCTCCATTACATCACTCTTTCTGTGTGTGATTTTAATCTCAGAGTGCCTTATCATTGTTGTAGCTTTTGCTTCTAAATCTGCTGCATTCTTAAGTATGGTATGAATGGTAGTTTCAGGGATGTTAAGAGCATGTGCAGTGTCTATCACTCATTCACCATTTTTCTTGCACTTAATGACATCTAATTTCACATCCAACCCATAGCTGGTACGCTTTCTTTTAGGGCCAGTAGCTGCTTTACCACTAGCAGTATGCTTTGAAGTCATGGCTGCAACAATAGCACAAAAATTCAATAAAATCAGAATGAAAACACCAGAAAACCTGGGATGGGTTCAGCACTTGCAATGGTTAGTAGAAAGACTGAGACTGTGCAGCATCAGGGTTAGGGGTGGTGTTGGAGGTAGGGGGAAATGAGCAAGACAGTGAATCCGAGGGAAATATAAGTGGTTTTCCATTACGCTTCCGTGTTCCATGTACATTATCCGTGGAAACCTCTTAAGTGCGGGGAATTTATCTGTATGGTTCTACAATTATTTAACCGTGTAAATGTGGGGACTCAGATAATGAATATTCAGATAATGAGGACCCCCTGTATATCATCATCAAAATCAGAAGTACACAGCTCAGTACCACAAGGTACAGTACTGGCCACACTCCTGTTCATTATCATGCTAACAGACATAGACAGCAGAATAAACAGCAACAGTATCATAACATCCTTTGCAGATGATACAAAGATCAGCAGAAAAATCAGCAATGTAAATGAAGTGGAGGCTTTGCAGAGGGACACAAACAAAATGTACAAATGGTCAGAAGACATGACATTTAACACTGAGAAATTTCAGCTCTTGAGATATGGAGAAAAGAGGAACTTAAACAGACTGCATATTATGCTCCAGATAGACAGGAAATTCAGAGAAGCACGAAAGCGATCAATCTCGGGGTAATAATGACTGATGATGCAAAATTCAAAACACAAAATCAGATAGTGATAAACAAAGCAAAAAGAATTGCAGGACAGGTACTAAGAACATTCAAAAGAAGGGACAGGATATTAGTGATTCCCCTGCTAAAAACACTGATAATACCAAAACTTGAATACTGCTCAGTTTTGACATCCCCATATAAAAAGGAAGAAACTAATAAACTAGAAGAAACTCAGACACATTTCACTGCAAAGAGCTCAACTACTGGGAAAGACTACGTAAATTAAATCTGTACTCCCTGGAAAGAAGAGGAGAGAGGTACACCATACCTAATCTACATATGGAAAATGATTGAAAAACTGGTACCAAACCTCAAACTAAACTCAATTACCATTCAAACAACACTGGAAAATAGGAAAGGCAGGATGTGTAGTGTTCCCAAATTAAAGGCCGACAAGGGATCTCCTCAACACTGAAGGAAAACAGCTTGGTTGTCAGGGGGCCAAGACTTTTCAACCAGCTTCCAAAGGACCTCAGAAATGTTACAGGGGTCAAAGTTGAAGTCTTCAAGAGAAGACTAGATGCCTGGCTCAGGGTAGTACCAGATGAGCTGGGTGTACCTGGCTATGTACGGTGGAGAGTGCAAGAAAGCAACTTCTCCTCCACCAAGCCAGACCTGGAAGCAGGGCCACCAGCTTGACATTTATGTGAAGAGAGACCAATGCACGAAACAGCAATGAGGTTAATGAGGTATGGTGAACCAAAAGCTTCACCCCATTTGGAATATATAATAATTCAGTAAATGGTCAGACTGCAGACTAAAGAGCCTTTTACGTATGATAATTTTTCTTACTTAACTACTATGGACATTGCATAACATTCATGGCTATGCACCTTCAAAGCATTAAAGTGAACAGTTGAAAAGTGTATGTCACTGTCTGCTAGAATGCTATGTAATATCTATAGTATCATAGATAGTTTTTGTAGCAGAATTGACACATATAAATGACCTTCATGGCCTGAAGTTTATACATTTACTGAATATGGAACTTGTTGCAAATTTAACCAACCAAGTTTGTGGTATTTGGTTTGGTTGATTTAGAAAAAGTTAATCTAATACATATTGTCAAAGTCAAATTAAAAGGCTGGTTAGTACTAGTATAAAGTGTACCAAATTCAAATGATGTTCTTTATAATTAACCAATAACCTGTTTGGATACTATTGCAAGTTTATTCCACCAATAACATTGTTTTAACAAGGAATTTTACAATAGGTTGACTTTTCTTTTAAGTAGATGTAGTAGTAATAAACTCATTATGTATACAAGAACTGCACTGTCTTATAATAACCATTTAAAGTTTAATTTTGTTTTGGTCTGTCATTAATGGAACATGTCAGCATTGTATATTTTTTGTTAATGTAGCTACAGAGAATTGTGGTAAAATTACTAGTTAATTGGTTGATAGGCAGGACCATGAACTTGACCTCCACATAATGAGGGATTGTTGCACATAATTCCTACCACATTATCAGGTCTGCCATGACTTGGATACTGTGTGCTTAGTAGTTGTTGAACTTTTTTTTTTTTAACTGTTAGTGGGTATGGTATAAACCATTATTTTTTAACTGGGCTGCCATGGAACTTTATGAAAGTGATGCAAATAAGTAATTGAGAATGCAAAAGTGCCTGAAGATATGCAAATTTCAAATGAAACAAAACATTTAGCTACAATTTATTATGTCTGTGTATAGGCTCAGTTTGATGTTATGTGGTGCCTGGGGTAGGGAGTGTGGGGGACTGAATGTTGAACAGTGGGAAATAAAATTATCTTCAGTGCCATGAAAAAAGAACAGATGGCACTGAGGTACCTTGAGTTACAAATGGTTGGGACCCACTAGTAATAGGCTGTATAATATATGGTACCTTCTTTAGTAATATGCTCAACATTGATATATTTCAATGCTATGTAATGCATATCTCTAGTTAGTGTATCATAGGTGTGAGTTGTAAAAAGTTTTATATTACTTCAGTACTCTTTTGGTCAGTTCAGCGTAATCAGATGTAGCCAGACATTTTCTCAGACAAATGTCAGTATGTTACCATTATCCAAAGAATCAACCTTGCCAGAAAATTTGTGTAAAATAAATTATGCTAAATATGCCTGTAGAAAGTTATAATGAAAAACTTTCATTGATGTGGTCATTCGTATAATTTAGATGTAAATCTTATGAAATTTGTCTTAGGTTTAAACAGTAAATTCTGAATTTTCTTCTGTGTTTTTATATCTAGCTTTGGTAAGAATGAAATAGCTTTAGTAAAAGAGAAAAAATGGGTTTGCATTTATATATCCCAGACCAAGCTCTATACACAAGAAAGGCTGAAATTTTGTTGACTGAGAAAATTTTCTTTTTTGAAATTCTAACAATATTACATGCATAATCTTATGGTATTTAGGATTCATCTTTCCTTTATCTATTAGGGCCTGTTTATATAATTACATTTGTGTTCATAATAAGTACATTATGATAGGGCTGATAAGTATTTTGTGATTTACTTAAAAGAAAAAATTGAATAGACCTAGACCTGTGGTAACTAAAAACCATTTGTATAATAATGCTTTGTTTTCCTTTTAGGTTCATACTTGCGAGCAATGCTTAGAAACATTCCCTCGTTTAAGTCTCTTGCTTCGTCATAAACAAGAGCACACAAAGAAAGCATATGAATGCCCTGAATGTGACATACCTTTGAACACCTACAATGGTTTTCGAATGCATATGAAGAAACACAAAGGAGGGAAAAGGTTTAAGTGTACAGAATGTACTATGACCTTTGTACAACAAAGTCATTTGGTTACCCATAGAAGAAAACATACTGGGGAAAAACCTTTTGAATGTCATGTGTGTAAAAACCGATTCAAACAAGTATCACACTTAACAACACATTTGAGGACTCACACGAAAGATAGGCCTTATGTTTGTGAGTTTTGTAGTGCATCTTTTTCTCAGACTGGCAGTCTTAAACGACACAGAAGGTCTCATACTGGGGAAAAACCATATCAGTGCAAAAAGTGTGATTCTGTTTTTGTTGAAAAACGTAACCTGAACCGTCATTTATTATCTCATTCTGGCATAAGACCTTTTAAGTGTGACTTGTGTTCTGCCTCATTTACTCAGTTTATTGATTTAAAGCGGCATACTTTTTCTCACTCTGGTTTTAAACCTTATAAATGTGATGTATGTGAAGCAGCATTTAGTCGTAAGAATAATCTAAAGTGGCATAAACTCACTCATGAAGGGGAAACTCCTCACAAGTGTGAAATATGTAATGTTGGATTTAGAATTGGAAGAGATTTAAAAAATCACAAAAAATATCATGTTGAAAATAAACCTTATTCGTGTGATCACTGTAAAGCTTCATTTATTCTGTTAAGTACATTGAGGAGACACTTAAATGTTCATTCTGGAAATAAACCATATGCTTGTAATATTTGTGACTCTTCATTTTTTGAGAAAAGTTCTCTCAAAAGGCATATTCAGAGGCATGATGCTGTTAAACCTTTTTCATGTGAACATTGTGCATCTTCTTTTCTTGATGCACGGACATTAAAAAGGCACAAAATTGTTGTTCATAATCAAGGAAAGTATGAAGATAATGAAGTTAAAGCAGCAGCAGCAGCAGCAGCTGTACCTCCCAAACAAAGTGGCTCAAAAGAAATTTCCCCTGCATTAGAAGAAGAAAACTCACTACATATTTATGAACCTTCTTTTCAAAAGGTCCCCCATGTAACAGAAACAAATTTAGCAATACCAACTACAGTTCAGGATATTT